>JAGDQP010038133.1:0-18297 GCA_022664845.1 Lepisma saccharinum
CTAACATTCAACGAAAGTACTTGTTTTCCGATTGTTTGAATTGCCAAGTTACCTAAATTAAACCGCACAGTTGGATATAATCTTATATAGATATAATGGAATTTTAGCAAAGTTCAGCAAATTATCTACCGTGTTTTTTGTCTGTAGTTGTAAATATCTTATCTCACAAACATCGCTTTTCATCCTTGACGGGCAACGATCAAAATCTGATCAGATTTCACAATTAAACTTTATGTATCACATGCATGTAATCGTTTATTAGCGACGTCCTAGTTCTAAAATACTTTCCTCATCGTCCATCATTAATGTGCTACCCAAATCGGTCCTTGAAGACCCGTTAATACAATAAGACAATAAGTTCAAGTCTCAGCGTCGTCCATATTTTTACTTAGGTCCAAACAAATTCTCTCAGTTTCATCTGGCAAATATCAAGGTAGTACTTTGACAAAGGTCCCGGCTTTCTTCATATTTAACCTAACCTGACGAGTGCTTCCCGAGGGACGTCATCCCTCTGCTGTCTGTTCTAGTTTTAAGTCTTTTAAACAATAAGTAAATAAACAGTCCGACTAGAGATTTAAAGTAAGTATTGTCTGAAACAATTAAAATGTTTTACGTAGCAATAGAAGGAGGCACCGAACGGCAGTGGTAGAGCGTTGCCCTAGCATTTGGGAGGTCCTGGGATCGATGCCAGCGGTATACAATCATTACTGAAGTTTTCCAGGGGGTTTCCTCAGTCACACCAGGCAAATACCGAAATAGCATATACAAAATAGGTCCTAGTCGTCTACCTTCCAACATCCTTCCCCCCGCCCTATCCCGACCTGAGTCTCAAATGTCTAAAGGCCTTAAATGAATTCAATTCAGCTCAATAGAAAGAGGCATTGCTCTGAAATTCTTCGAACCTATTTTGCAAGTTTAGTACAACTTATCAAAACAGAATTTACATTTTTCATCTATCTTTCATAGTGGTTTATTTATTGAAAACTTATTTCCCTATATTATTATAATTATTACTACAGTTCTCAGCGCTTCTGCACTCGGAAACAAAGATTATAATATACTTGTAGGTTCGTGCTAATGATTTCCAATGTGTAAAGAAATTTACCATTGACTTTAATGACTATTCAATTTTGTCATAGCGGTTGGACAAACCGGGGAGAACTGACTTTTTTTTTTATTATTATTGAAAAATGCCATTTCCAGGGAAAAGAAAACATCAATGAATTATCTAACTATATTCTTGTGTAGTAAAAGGATTCATTCAATCCGAAAAGCATTCTGGTTAATTGCTTCCTATATACATACTACCATGAAATAAAGTTGCCCGTTTCATCCAACTTTCCCCTACAACTTAGAAGATCAGCCATGGGTCATTTTCTATTCTGTGGAGTGTACAATGTATCTTTTTTTCTAAAGTGATTCAATTTCATGTGAATCAGAATAGTGTTGCTGATTTTCCTTTTATTTATTCTTTTTTAAAGTTCTTTCTTGATTCTTTGACAGTTTCTTCAATTGTATGAAAAGCAAGAGCAAAGAAGAATCAGACCAACAAAAAATAGTAGGATATAGAACGAATGGACGGCGGCAGAGGAGAAGCAGAAGAAGAAGAAGAAAGAATTTTGTGTTAACTTTGGTTCAATGCCTTTTTGGAGATCTGCCATTTGTTCATATTTCTTCTTTATCTTCCTTTGAGATAAAAAGTAAAAATTGTTTCTAAAATGTATTTACTTTCAAAACAGAGGAAAAGAATGAAATAATGAAGCATTCATCATTGGTTATCTTCCATTTTTCTTTAAATAAAAGTGAGGATTCTTTTCCTCCCATAGTTTATTGGTAAAGGTTTCTGAGTTTGAAACAGGACTAAAACGGCGGTGTAGGTTCGAGCCTGTTCACATCACCCTCATTGAGCCTATTTTATGATTTTCCTCAGTCCTACTAGGCAAAGGCCGTGATGAATTCTATAACAGACGACTGACTGAAACTTGGCTTATTATTTAGGGACGTAATTCCTTGGACTAATCCCTCGACTAAGTCAGAAATGTTTCTAGGGTCTATTAAGGTAAAATTAAATACAGAAGGTACTCGATTTACGTACTTTTTCTAGACGCTTTCGGTATGGTGGTTATTACTACGAGAGTTACATTTCACTGTTATGCTAAGTAAAATTCATGTTATCCAAAATGACTCGTAGCTAATGTTGATGTGAAATCTTAGATTCACTGTGCAACAAATTTTCAATTTTTAGTTCTTTCCTGAGAAATTTGATGCAAGAATCATAGTATCAGTGTGACTGATCACTGCAGTGAAATCCGTTTCTTTCTATCACGCTTAGAGTTTGAGAAATAGCCAAACCAATAATGTGACATACAGGTGGCAGAAATGTATCAAAAATGTTATATGAATATAGCAGTGACTTGTATGGGCATGTGGTTACAGCAAATCGTGTGTAGAGCGAATGGCATTAAGGTAAGTGTGCCCCTCAATCAGTATCTAAGCACATGATTTACAGCACAACTGTGGAGCCCACGTTTTGTCTCTGTCACAAGAACACCGTCAATAAGATCATAAAGAAACCTACCTTGACAATTCGCTAGGAGAATCAAGGCCATACTGAAAGCCTATTCACAAAAATTTAACTGCCCATTTTAACTGAAAAGTCCCGAGGTAGGAACTGGATATTCTTACGCTAATATTGAGTGCGAAGTGTACACAAAGTGTATCTTTTATGTTGCATTTTAAATAAAGTCACTTCTGCTTCATTTCCGGCATGGAATAACACATTGGCGAGTTGCAGCGTCTCCTCTGACACCACAGAACTGCATCTCTACACCCCAGTGGTGCAAACTCCACGTAGGGAAGTGCCCCAATATGTCTGAAATTGAACCCCTTATTCTAATCAGTGCCCGTTTTTCTCAAAATTGAAGGTTGGTACAGAAAAAACAAAGTATATTTTCGAATTCAGCAGACGAAAAACGTTTAGGAACAGTCACTATATAGCTATCAGGAAAGAAAATCTGTGTTGCACAGTGATTTGTTTCAAATTAAATCTTATTTAAGCAGCTTTTGATGCCAGCCGTTTGAAATGAACTGTGAACGATTTTGAATAAAGAAAAGTATAAGTGAAAATACTTAGGATAAGCAACTAGTTTTGAAAACAGATTTTCTTATAAGTTAATTTTAAATCAACGAAATATTTTACTCTCTCTATCTCTCCGATAGATAACTGGTTACATTTTGTTGTCATTTAATGAAGAGGTATTTGGTTCAATCCTCATTGTGGAAACTTAAAATTGTAGGTGTCCCCTGTAATTTACGATATAACATTTCCTAATATTGAAGCATAACAGACACGGTTATCAATGATCTCTTGTAGTTGTTGAAGTATACCCAAGTTAGTACCCTGAGGAACACCTAACGTTACACTAAAACTATCCCTAACATGGCAATTATAGGAAATATAGTGTTCCTGTTTATTAAGTAAGATTAGATAAGGTTTAAGACAGGTTTTATTTAACTCATATTGCAGAGTTTATTCAAAGGATTATCGTGATTTACGGAATCAAATGCTTTTGAAAAATCAGCATATACCATAAACTTATTGCCCATGAACTCAGTGACTGTTGTAAAAAGTCATCGTTTGTAGCAAAGTACTGAAACCAGTTGAAGATGTCGGAACAGGTAAAATTATGTAACAGAAAGCCAGTAGATGTCATAGCAAGTGACAAAACGTAAGTAGAAAAACAATTCGAAAGATGTTTGTCGAAGAAGAAGAGAATACGGAACGCAAATACCTTTAAAACTTTATTTTTCTTTTCTCTCTTTGTAAATCGTGCATCGCTGTTTCCAATTAAGAACGTATGACGACAACTAGTGATTCTTCCATTCTCCGACAGAGGGGAGCTCTTGTATCTTGGCCAACAGCCGCAACCTCCTCAATCGGTATCCAACCGTATTACTTCTAACAGACGCACAAGGGTTGAGAAAAAAAATGGCTGTTTATTGCCAACATTTCTTTTGGCAACGTATCTTGTCTGCCAAAGGAAGACTTCTCAGAATCTTTTACGCCTGTATCACTTCACAAAATGTATACATGACACACACATATGCACATATGACTAACATATATATACAATCAACCAAAGAAAACTTAGAACGAAGTAAGTTCATGTTCAGCATCACCGCTGTAATCAAAACGTGCCATGTACAGATCTCTAATAGCTTAAATACGACCACTTTCAAATTCACACTTCTGGGAACTTCAGAGAAGTAGCGCTTCTACATTTCCTCCTATCTGACCCATAACACAATCAGACTTCTACATTTCCTCTTATATGACCCACAACACAATCAGACTTCTACTTTTTCTCCTATCTGACCAACAACACAATCAGACTTCTACTTTTCCTCCTATCTGACCAACAACACAATCAGACTTCTGCTTTCCCTCTTATATGACCCATAACACAATCAGACTTCTACTTTTCCTCTTATATGACCAACAACACAATCGGACTTCTACTTTTCCTCTTATATGACCCACAACACAATCAGACTTCCACTTTTAATCTTATCTGACCCATCGGAGTTCTACTTTTCCTCTTATATGACTCACAACACAATCAGATTTCTACTTTTCCTCTTATCTGACCCATAACACAATCAGACTTCTGCATTTGTTTTTATTTGACCCATAATACAATCAGACTTCTACGTTTAGAGTTTGCATAGGTCTTGTAAATGGATGGAGCTTATATAATGTAATTCGAGTATGTTTAGAAAATTATTACTTAAATTGATTTTCGTGAAGCAAAAAGCGTAGATACGCCAGTAAGTACTGTAGTATTCCAGAAAAATTAAATAATCATACAGATAGTACAGTTGGTTTGTAATTACAATGCAATTAAAATACGATAAAATTAAATGCATGGACGGTAACAGTACTGGTTTACGCCCGTCCCGACTCCAAAGCAAATACATTGGGTTAAGAATATAATTTCAGATACAACCTAAATAGTACACAAAGTGACAAACAGCACTTTAACGCATGAGAAAATTCCTCTCCCTCGTACATTTCGAATATTATTTTTTAAAAGAAGCTGCCTTTATATTGATCGATAAATCGCATGCAATCAACTTTAGTCGGAAACCGAGTCAAATTTAGTAAGTAAACGAAATCAATACTGAACTTTCTAGTTCAGGTAAGAAACTATTGGATTAAATCATAAAATTAGGTAAATCATTAAAGAAATATGTAATAGGCTGCCATGAAAAAAAATATCAAATATGTGTGACTGTTTTCTAACAGTGAAAAAAGATTGCATTTACGTGAAACTATACGCTTTGGGTGGGTTAACTAAACTTTAACTCGTCACTCCTGTCTTTCGTTCAGGTAGCGCATGCGCACGAATCATGGATAAAATGGAGTGACAGTTACAGAGATAAATTTTTAATGTTTACAAGTTTTAAATGTAAACCCAAAGCGTAGTTTTACATTGAAAAAAGTAATACAAACAAATTTAAACAGATTGATACATGTAGATTAACACAAAGTTTATAATAATGACATTTTCGAAGATCTTGCTGCACCTCAAGAATTTATATTTTCAGAAATAATGCTTTTGTAGGTTAATTCAGAAACACTAAAATCAACTTTTTTTTTACTATTAGAAATAAGCCACACAACTTTATTTTTTTTTCGTCCCAACCTATTATGTATGCTCATGTAAATAATTCTAATTAGACGAATATCTATATAAAACATTATATCAATGCTATATATATATATATTGGTCGCCATCACATGGCGTGCAAAATCAACTTTCATGAATATATAGACCAAATGAGGCGCTTGAAACTAAATAACAATAATATAAAATAACATTAGAGATAATATTTTACATAGACTATAAAACAAATTCTGTGACGCAAAATGTGTATATTTTGAAAAAAAATACACATTGAAAGCTTTTGTATAAATACAAAATATGAATTTTTGAGTCACAATCAACAAAAATTAACAATAATCAGCAAAAATTACCCAATAAAGTGATCAAATAATTCCTGATACTTATTTTTTACTAGTTGATTTCCGACCCATTAGTGCCGGGTGCAGAGGATTTTCGCCCCCTCACTCCCTGCGGGGTATCGAATCGAGAAACTAAGATAGCCGTTGCTAACGAATTGATAGTCGTGCGAAATTATCCCACTTGGAGGTAGTCTACCCGGCAAACTACTTTGTGGTGTGGGTTGCTTAGCCTTTAAGGATATATCTGACAATCATAATCTATTCACTGATTGCATTATTTTTACATGTCATTCCCCTTCCCACCCCCACTCTTAGAGGTGCTAGGGGTGTCTTACCGCCATAATGTTTATTTCCAGATTCTAAGCGATGTGTACAATGTTTGGTTGAAATTGCTCTAGGCGTTCCAGAGTTACGTTGTTGGAACATACATGCATTTTCATAACCAAAGTACCCACATTTCATCCTGAATAAGGATTCGCTATTCAGAATTAGGATCTGACAAATCATGAACGGGTTATTCCGTCTCAAGTGGTACTGCCTAGCCGCTTGACATCTTTCAATAACTATTTTTTAATATTTATATACAGGATGTTTAGAAAGAGATTGAAGTGAATGATGAATTCTTTAGACAGAAATAAGAAAACATTTCTTTTGAGAAAATGTTTATACGTGTGAATTTTCGGAGGTTCAGCCGCCGAGATGAGGTGTTGGGTCGTCACAAATGTGGTAATATCTCGACAATTCGCCAAGTGCATCACGATGGTGGGTGGGTACCGTTCCAGACTCACACGCCTTCGAAAAAAATCTTAGCAGCGCCTGGAATCGAACCAGGGAACCCCCAATCCGTAGTCAGCAACGCTAACCACTAGACCAACGGTAACTTCAGCTTATAGTTATTGATACTTTAATTTGTCTTTATATATAATGACTGAATTCATGAGGAATCGGATTTAGGAAAATCGCCTTTGAATGGGGCTGGTGGGTGACCCGTCATTTGTGAGTGATTCCGAAGAGCATTCTGTATTTCTGATAAAATATGTTGATCCGGCCCCCGCAATGTTTTCCATATTGTACGACAAGTTGGAGACCCCTGGTATAGAGTACCAGAAGTGCGTTGTATCAATCCCGAAGAAGTTAGTCGCACAAGTTACGCCATATTTTAATCACTTTTATATTTTTTCAATTAAGGATTGTAAACCCCATTCGCTGAAAATACTCTGTATTTTCTCCTATTTCTGCTAAAATGAAAAGTGTTCAAGATGCATGGTAGAATAAGAAACGGGTTTGTTTTCTCATTCTGCGCAAGTGCGCAAAGAACTGAAAGCTACAAATATCCACCTCATCATATAAAAAGTCTCTGGGGTTTCATAGATTCCAATAAAATAACATGGAGTCCTTCAAATTCGCGTAACCTTACTGCGAATTTCTAGCAGCGTTTAGAAGTTTTTACAGTGTAAGTTGACACGTTTTGCGTTGTTATTTGTCGGGATATTGCGTCATTTACGACGATACCTCTAACGTTTCTATAAAGGAGCTTTACTTCATGTTTTGCGATGAGGAGTTCACCGATCAAGTTGTAACCTTTAGTTTTCAAACACCCTGTACAGTAATTCAATGCGGTGTACAGAAATAGCTAATAAAGATATTCCAACTTTCACTAATGAGAAATGCAAGTCGATTAAACTTAATCGTTTGGCAGAAGAAACAAAACCTTAATTAAAGTTTCCATAAACAATTCCCAAAGAACCACTTTAAATATATAAAGACATTTTGTTATCCAAACTCCCATCACTAAGACTCACACCGCCTTCTCATAGCAATACAGAGTTGTTGAATCGTTAACATTTAATTTGGCTGAGTCTGGCTTCCACCCCACTCCTTGCTGGGCCATTCCTTGTTCTCCTTCCAAAAGCAGTTTGTTTTTGCTCTGGTTTATTTCGGGGTTCAAAGTGGCCATCCATTGAATCCAAGGACGGGATGAAATACGAAACACAGGGTTTGTTTTTGAAAGGAAGAAGCAGTAAATTTTCTTCTTAAAAACTCAATTCTAGGTAAAGTATTAACGAAGATGGGACCTTCAAATACAATAAAAATAATTTAATTAATAAAAAAAACTAAACGTCTTGCAAGATTGAACTAGAAAGTGAAAAGCAATATTTATCTCAAAATGTTATAAACATTTAAAAGCAACAATTAAAAAAAGACATGATCAAAACTATTTCCATTACCAAGTGAGAAGTCTGGAAATGATAAGGCAAATTTATAATATTGATAATGTACGAGGGCCAATCAACCCCATGAGCAATCTGCCAGCGGGCCGACCGCGGGCAGCGAGTGGAAAAATTTTAGTCGCCGCCAAGGCGATATTGTGGTGGCAACAGGCGTATATACCGTCGGTCTCTACTGGCTATTCGCTGGTGGCCTGACTGCTGATATACAAGGAAGTGTCAATCCGCTAGTAAACCGACTGCGAATATCCGACACGGTGGCTGTCCACTAACGTCCGCCGGTGGACCGACTGCGAATATCCGCCAATATCGACTGCTGCCACAAAGGCGGTTATCCGGCAATACTCGTCAGTGGACCGACAGTGGAGGAGGCAAATGAGTCATGGGGAATAAGTAAGATGAACTTTCATTCTGACAAACTTCCTCTGTACGGACCGATAGGCCAAGGCTCATTACTGTACTGTCGTTTCCGAGGGGTTAAGGCATCGGATAGCTGGCCGGAACGTATCGGATTAAAATCTCCTCCAGTTTTTCTTAACTCTTTTTCATTCACAAATACATTACATTCTCTTTCTTACTAGTACTTATGAATAATCTCTCTGTTTTGCATCTCTTTTCCATTTTCAACATTTTATTGCTTCGTTTTCGTGTTCAAATTTTATTTGAATAGACGGAAATTCACCTTAAAAGTATGTCTACATTTCCTTTGAAATGGACTACCATAGATCCCATCTTTTCCGAAAGGAAATTTTTTATCTTTTCTCCGATGGAAACCCACTCTAAAAGAGTGGTCCCTTTTCCCGCTCAAATCAAGCGGAATTTCGCTCTTTTGATTTACTGTGAAGCTTTTAAGTCGCTGAAGTATAGAAGGTATATTACATTGAGAAATAGTGTTACTTGGTGTTTCTGGACTAAACTATCTTACATCGCTATGGTGATTTTTACAGGAAATTTGGATAGATTGGTATTTTTTTACTGCATTTTAACAATAAATAAATAAGACTATGGCTTACGCAACTCCCAAGTTCAGTGCCACTGTAATATACATTTGCCATTGAATTATATCCTGGCAGTATCAAGCCATTTTCATCACTCTTGAAGATTCCATCTAATACTGTCCCTCCAAAAACGTATCGGTCTTCCCAGCGACCTCTTTTTATCTCCTGCTTCCCAACCGTGACGGAATAAAGTATTAGATTTTCTTCACCCATCCGAGCTACATGGCTTGCCCATTAGGGTGAACCGATTTTTTCTCAGATATTGGGGTTCGAGTTGTCATCAAAAGTTGTGCATTGGTACCAAATAAAGCCATGCCAAATATGGCCGTCTAAAACAATATTAAACGGGGCCCCTGGATCCCTAAAGGGCTGCTTTTTTTTTCAGAACAAGGAATAAAAATATGATACCAGTTTCCACATTTTGGGTTTGAGTAGTCATGAAAAGTTGTACATTGGTACTAAATGAAGCCATGTCAAATATGGCCGTTTTCAAACTAAATTTTTTGCAGGCTCCGGGAACCCGGATAGCTATTTTTTGATCCGGCTGTGTTTTTGTGTTTCGGCGAACAAACATAACATTCTACAACTTTTGTACGCTACTCAAATTAAAAAAACAAAACAAAAAACGACCGTTTTGGGGATCCCCGAAAAAAAAATTGTTCGATAGTTTTTGTTGAGTACCAGAGGTGGTTCTAGGCCGGGGCCGGGAGGGCCTGGGCCCTCCCAGTTTTTGCAGTGAAGATAAAATAATATCCTCAATTGTCTTGAAATATTTAGTATAATTAATATTTATTTTGCAAGAAGTTTAATGTTATCGATTCTTGAACATGAAATGAAGTGTACCGTGATCAGCTTCTTCGATAAACATGGGGTGGGAAGGAGTCACAGTGTATGTTAGAAACTGCATTTTGTCGAGTTTTAAATTATTTTTTAATTTCTTAGAACAAGTTTCAAGTAGTTATTTTATTGTTTTTTGGTTATGTAACACAGTATTTTTTGTTTTTAAAACCTTTTAGAAGTCTTCCCTATCAACAATGTTGTAACAAAGGGAAGACCACCTCATCTAAAAATTTAATTTATTGTTTATAGGCAATGCGGTGTTATTTCGAAATTATACCACCAGTAGCTTATAGCGAAAACGACAGAACGCTAATCGTTGTCCGACTTACTTCTTACTATAAAAATAATATAGGAAATTCTAGTGCGACCTACAAATAAAAAGTAGAAATCTTTGTTGCTGTTTTTTTTTTTAAATCATCTTATTTAGGTCTAAATTGGTGTTGAAGTATACAATATATCCAGTGTGGTATTTATAGATTTTTAAGTGTGTGTGTGTACAGAGAGGGACTCTTAATGCCGTTTTATGTAGTGTAAAATCCAATCAAGTCATAAATCCAGTGTAAATTTGGCAGTTAACTATAAGTTTCCCTCTGTAAATTCCATGCACTGATGAAAAATATTAAAATGTTCACTTTTTTGCTTCAACTAATTATTGTTTTCTTACACTGAAAAAGGTTTTAAACGTACATATTTCCTTTATAGTTATACCTAAGGAGAATTAATATGCAATTTAAAAAAAAAACTAATGTGTATCACACCCACCCACACAAACAAACATTTGTTGGGTCATTGTTTGAGAAGAGCTTGTACTGAAAAACGCATTGGAACGAATGGTGGGAAGGCAAAAGATTAAAGAAAGAGAATGTAAATTATGGACAGCAGGACAGCATCAAAATAGAAACACTTTATATATATATAATATGCAACGTTGAGAGCTGCCCCCCCCCCCCCCTTTTCTTTTCTTCTAGAACTTTGAGTTTGAGTAGCGTGCAAAAGTTGTAGAATATTATGTAATGTTTGTTCGCCGAAACACAGCCGGATCAAAAAATATCTAGCCGGGACCTGGAGCCCACGAAAATTTTAGTTTGAAAATGGCCACAAACGATTGACGGTCAAAAAGGGCCACATTTGACATGGCTAAATTTCGTACCAATGCACAACTTTTCATGACTACTCAAACCCCAAAATGTGGAAACTGGCATCATATTTTTATTACTTGATTTGCAAAAGAAAAGGGCCCTTTAGGGGTCCAGGGGCCCAGTTAAATATTGTTTTAGGACGGTCATATTTGCCATGGATTTATTTGGTACCACTGCAGAACATTTGACGATAACTCGAACCCCAATATCTGAAAAAAAAATCGGACCACCTCACTGCCTATCTTACTCATGGTGATTAAATTATAGTCTGTGAAGTTCATTATACATTTTCTTTGGTCCAGCCATCTTATCTCTTGTTAAAAAACATATTTCCAAACCCTCTCCGTTTATGTTCATCTGCCCCAGTGTTAGTTGAACTTTTGCAACCATAAAATATTAGCGGCAGAATAACCATTCTGTACCTTCTCAATAGTGAATACTCTTCATAACCTGTACCCAATAGAAGGTTTGCGAGCATAGCAAGGACCTAATGAGGTAATCAACACGAGTAATTGCAGACGCAAATGAAATTTATTGTTAGGTGCAATTACTCACTTTCAAATCAGAACAACTTTGCTTTTAATTACAAAACTATTCTTCATCTTGTTACTACGATAATGAATAAACGTGATACATTTCTTTCATTTCTTTGCATAACAACGACTCAAGGAATATGCGCAATCATTTTCATTCATCTTGGCTCACACTTACATTCTATCTACATCATTCTCATTCATAACAATCTGTCTCAAATTTCTTTATCTTAATCGCGAGGTCAGAGGTGTTATGGATCTGGTTGACAATTTTGAGAGAGATTTTATTTATTTCAGGTTTCAATATTATTTGGTTGTGGTAATAAACAATGATTTTGCTTGTATAATTCAGAGTTAATAAACCTTAGACGTCACACAAATATCTTAGGAATGAGGACGCAATAGAAGCTTCATGATTGTAAGATCCTTCTTCACAAATCGATTGTCTGATCAAAAACAAAAACGATTCTTCCCGCTCACCTCATCTCCATTGCTGACTCAATCGATATGATGAAAGCGACGAAGAAAAAATGTGAATAGGTTCCATTTTTAACATTTTTAAGAAAGTAAAAAAAAAAAAAAAAAAAAGTTTACGAAGGAAACTCAATTCTGAGGATTGATGATTCGAAATCGGATTTTCAAAGGGAACGTATCTAAGAAGCTAGCCCGCGTAGTCGGACAAACGAGAATCAGTTCAACTTTAAAGCGAAGTTTCCCAAGTCACGATAGACGAAGGAGGGCAACCTACTTGTAAGTCTAAATCTATTTATTAATTCAACAAGGTCTCACAATTGCCAAGTTCTCACTCAGTTCTATTTGAATTCAGAAACGTAAAATGTTCACTAAAATATTAGTTAATTAGTCATTAGATTATGAGGCCAATTTCAATACAAAAGTTTGTAGCAAGTCACTCTTGTTTCTGAAATCAGAACAAAGTTAGTAATTTGTTATTACCCTTCAGTAAACGTTAGCAAGTAGACATTTTTAGAAATTATGGGACGAGCACGGTATTTTGCCGCCCTTAATATCACTGAACTAAGTCCTTTCTAGGGTTACCAACTGCACAACGGGACAAAACTCCGAAAAACAAGCCGGACATTTTGAAAAAATGCCGGACACAATGAATTTGCAGCAATTAACATTTTTTCTAGGCACAATCACATTTATTACGTAGCATTTTATCCATTGGTGAAAGTTTTGGGGAGGTTAAGAACAAAAATATTACTTGCTGATGTGCTAGTTCTTACCATCTTTTTTTTTTTTGTACTTTTTGCAATTTCGTGAACAGACGCAAAAATAGTCCGGTGTGATATATTGACAGTACCACCAACCACGCACCCTAGTAGTTAATAAATGTGACAAATTATCGCTCGTGACCATCAAGTTTACCGTAAATAACATAAACAATGTCTTGCAAATTTTCTTTCTAAAATACGGGACTTTTTCAAGAAAAAGACAAATGCCGGCCTAACATGTCTAAGAATGTTAAAAAGCCGAACATGTCCGACAAAAACCGAACGGTTGGTAACCCTATCCCTATCCAGCAGCTCTACGGACGACTAGGAGATTGCCGACTCGTGGTTAATTAGACCATATGAGTGCCGAAAGCTGGACCATAAGAGAAGTTTTTGAACAGTATAGAAAAATGAGTTGCCCTATGCTAAGGACTTTTTTATTTCTTCTGTGACCTCGCTTTATTATTTTTTTTCCTTGTTACAAATGCCCCCCCCCCCCTATGTTTCTATTTCCTTCATCCTGTGTGTTCCAACTTGTTATATCAAACTTATCATGTATTGTAATATTTACATATGTAAGTGAAACTATAGCTAAACTTATATACAGGGTGGTCCAAAAATATGGAAACACCCAAATAAGAGGCAGGATTTAAAAAAAAAACGTGTAAAAATAACACCGTAGGTTAGTAGTACAGGTGGGGGAAAAACTTTTAGGAAGTGTGATGCCGATGGCCGCCATCTTGAAATCCGCCATTTTGAATTCAATTTCATTTTCTTAAATGGAAACCATAGGGTGTGATACCTTGTTCTCATCTGAAATTTTCTCAGAAATGCAATGCTGTGTTTGTTTTTGCTTTGTCACTTACCATAACGAAGTTATGACTGTTTTCTTGGTATCGTTTCAGGTGAATAAGTTAACATGTCTGTGACGCAGGCAGAACGCATTGAGATCATTTTGATGTCAGAAGGGTCATTGCTGATGATTTTAACAACCGTCACTCATATAGGGCACACATTAGCCATACCACAGTAAGTAAGCTGATCAAGAAATTCAAGGAAACCGGGTCGGTGACTAACAAAATCAGGCACGTCACGCACGGCGACGGACGAACCAATGGCAATTGCAGTGTTGGCATTTAGCAAGAGTCCGAATCGAAGCACTCGCCGTGTGTCCCAGGAAAGTGGTGTTAGGCGCACATCCATCATGCGTGTTTTGGCCCGGCATAAGTGGCACCCCTACAAGCTACAAGTTCATCGGCACCTGTTAGAGGATGACTCCGATCGGCGTGGATAGGTAGACGTGGTACTGTGGATTGACCACCACGTTCCCTTGACCTCACTCCCCTTGATTTTTATCTCAAGTCCATTGTGTATTAAGTGAAAATTCAGGATATTGACCACGTAAATGAACGCATCACAAACGCGTGTGCAAGCATACCTGCAAGCACTTTGCGCAAGGTTTTTTTTTTTCATGAATGGGGCATACGAATAACTGAAATGTTAACAGAAGGACAACACATCCTTTAATCGGGAGAAATGTGTTGTATGTGACGGATGTTGTGAAAACCAAAAAACAGTCGTAACTTCGTTATGGTAAGTGATAAAACAAAAACAAACACAGCATTGCAGTCCTGAAAAAGAAAGATCAGATGAGAACGAGATATCACACCCTATGGTTTATGAAAATGAAAGTGAATTCAAAATGGCGGATTTCAAGATGGCGTCAATCGACATCGCATGTCCTAAAAGTTTTCCTCCGACCTGTACTACTAACCTACAGTGTTACTTTTACACTTTTTCTTTTCAAATCCTGCCTTTTATTTGGGTGTTTCCATACTTTTGGGCCACCCTGTATTGTGAATATGTGTCACGGGGATGTACCTGAATATTACTCCTATCATATTAGCGGATTTCCAGAGTTTGGAATACAATTTGCAAATAGTACAATAGCTGGAAAGTCTTAATGTAACAAGCAAATTACTAAATTAATACAAAATACAACTTCACATGATTACAGTGAAATCGCGTTCATCGGTCAAGAGCGGAAAGTGCCGTCCGGGTAGCCGTGCGGTGTACGGCGGTAGGCCAAATATTTGTAGGTCCTTGGTTTGAGTCTCCGCAGGGGCATGGGTGTGGATTTTACTAGCTAAGAGGAGAGTCATGACGGGACGAAATCCAAAGTTACTAGACTGGCCCATATAAAAATAAAGTTTACCAAAGTTTATCAAGAACGGAAAGTGAATAAAATTTTTACATCCACAAATATCAAGCGGATTCTATGCCACATTTAGTCGTATTACTGTAGGATGCAATAACAAAGCCCCGTGGTCTAGTGGTTGCGTTGTAGATTTCGGATCAGCATGCAGGTTCGAGTCCTGCTGACAGGTTTGCAAAGGGCTTCCTCAGTTTCATCACGCAAAAGGACGGCTGCCTTCCCCTTCGCCGAAGAAAGTCATTCCTCGTACTGCTATGGGCCTGGACAATAGATGCCCGTCTATCCCACGGATGTAGGCTTGGGTTAAATAAATAGGTTATAAATCGATGCAATACCTAAATAAAAATAATTATTCCTGACCGAAATACTCCCCAATTGCACCAAGTAAATTTCGGAGTGATGTTAGAGAGAAGACCGCGTCACTTCCTTTTCCCAAAAGTGTATTCACAGAGGGAAGTCATCTTTCAGAGTTGTGGATCGACCTGATCCTTAGATTCCGAAAGGCCACAGCTAGTGTTGTGGTGAGCTTAATCCTCAGGTGCTAGCAAACACCCTGAAATGTAATTTGTATGCAGAAAATTCGAAGATAACTGCCCTCTCTCTCTCTACTTTTTTAAAGTACGCGTTTGCTGCAGTTCTTAACTTGTTGGACTCAATTCTTTTTGTTTTCTGATGGGAGAAATCCTTCCTTATTTCTTACCTTCACTTTCTTCAAAATTCATGTAAGAAAAAATTGTTACATTGTTAAGTTCGTGCATTGTCTATTTAAAATAAGGGCACAAATATGCGTGAGCATGGCTTCCCCTTACGTGAAAGGAACTAACTACCTTTCAAGACGATATTAGTATGAACGCCATGTATTGTGAAATAAAGAGTAACTTGTAGAAGTTATATGTTATGCCCTCATGCATGTTATGTAGAAGTTATAGAAGAATATGTAGAAGTTATATGCCTTCATGCATGTTATGTTCTCCCTATATTTACTTATATTATATAGGACATTGTTTGGTACTGTTTTTCAACTAAACTCTAACTTAAGGCTGAATGCAAGTGGGTTTTCCCGCCTTTTTCGTTTTACGTCTATTATTCAGAATCACGTGCAGATTAACAAACTGTAACTTTCAGGGACCAAAGTTCATTACGTACTTCAATAATGAGTTCAATTAGCTTTAAGGAAATGTTAATAATAATTTCAGGATTGTGTGCAGACACTTTTGGGACATTATTCTGCCCCAAAAGTGTCTGCACACAATCCTGAGGTTACTAGTAGCATTGCTTTAAAACTAATTGTACCCGTTATTAAAGTGCGAAAGGAACTTTGGTCCGCGAGATTTAAATTTTCTTTACTTGCACTGAAATTTGAATAATTGACGTAAAACGAAAAAGGCGGGAAAACCCACTTGGATTGAGCCTTAACTTCCTCATTCGTTATGTTATCCTTGTACAGAAAGATTTCAAAACTGACAACCTAACAGTAGAAAAGAGGACGGGATCATAACCGTAATGGTCACGGCAGTTGTAGATTGTGACTCAAAACGAGCTTTGGCTGGCTCTTTAGAGCTGATTTTGTATCAGGGCAACCTTAATGGATGACAAGGTTAAATATGGTTCAGATTACAAATGATAGTTAAGTACAAATTCAGAGTCAATGTCATATGGCAAAAGATAAGGAGAAAATAACATTGGTGGAGGCTACATCTTCTACAATAATATCATATTACAATTGAATGAGTGAACCGGAAGAAACTCCAAGCATGAAGCTTTAGGAAGATTTTTAAATAATGAATGTTAAAACTACGGCCAGCAGAGGAACTCTACATTAGAAACTTGTAGTTCTAATTTATACATACCCTCAGCTATGCTAAATTTTTAGGTGGGTACACGCTTGTCTGCTTGTAACGAAACCTTTCGTTTATTATCCCATATAACTACGTATTTCATAAATTTTAAGTGGGTATACGGTGATGTCTAAAAATTTTAGGTGGTTATGCGCCGTTTACCCGCGTGTACCCTCCATTTATTCACTGCCCCTAAATTTGTATTTAACTGATAGACGAGATTATGAACTATTGGTTCTGCTCGTCGGTAGGACTGAGACGAATCAAATAATGAAGAGATTAATTGTTTTTTTTTTACCACAACAGCTTCAACTTTGTTTGCTACAGTTACAGAATCAAGTTCTCACTGAAGCCGAAAACGCGCAAAGCATCCATGTAGGGGGGATTCGGAATACCTTGTATCTATTTATATAAACGTGAATGTATGCTTGAGTTTCTGAACACTGGACGCTTGCCACTAGAAAACCTCTCTTGCGTTGACCTCTGCCCGGTTGCTATTGAACTACCAAAGAAAGTCACTTCATCTGCACGCTCTCCTTCTTCTCGTCCTTCGATTCCTGTCATTAACATGATGCCCGTACTCTGAATGTGTTCTCAGTTACCCTTCAGGTGTGTCATCGAGATGGTCAACGTTGTTGGATATGAGAAAACGATTCAAGTTCAACGCAAGCGGAAGAATAGTCTCTGAATGTGCCTACAATACCCATATCTTACAGTTTGGGGGCATATTTTGTCCGGAAGCTTCTTAATTTTACAGCCGAGAAATATAAGTAATGTGTATACGAAGTGTGATGATTTCATCATGTGTCTCTGATCATCATGATCAGTGTTCTTCCGGAAGCGGTGGGTCCATCGAGCCAAGCTCCATTCATTCCGTTTTTGCGCTTTTCCTTTTTATCAGAATTTACGATTTATCTTCCTTAATATTGTTAAGAAGTTAGATTCATATTCTTCCTCTTCCTCTCTTTCCCTTAACCATATCTTCAATTGCATTCCTCAGTATACAATCTCTGTGTTACCAATGTCCTAACCAATTATCTTTCTCTTCTTTATTCCCTCCAAGGTTCTTCGTCTCTCGCTTTCTCACTTCAGCACTTCTTAATTTCTTATCTTCTGTATGTAGCTGACTTTTTTCCTTTTTCTCCACGTCCGCATTTCAAAAGCTTCCCATTTGCTTTCTTCGCTTTTTTCGTAGAGTACATGTTGCTGCTCCATAATACAAAATACTCCATACAACATATTTTAT
>JAGDQP010038134.1:0-18297 GCA_022664845.1 Lepisma saccharinum
ATGAAATCCAAGATATTACTAAATAAGTGGAAATATTACATCTTATACGTAAAATTAGTTTCAGAGTTTACCTGTGAAAGATTTTCAATTCGCCACTACAATGAAAATGCCTGTAGAACGTGTTATAATATCATCACAAAGTAAGGAAGACAAACACTGCGTATGTTGAAAGAAATTGAACTTACTTGAGGTATTTATGGCGCAGACCGAGTTAGGATAGGGAAAAGAATGCGGGAAGACATCGGACAGAGCCTAAGTTGAAGGTACCATCCAACATTTACCTGGTTTGACTGAGGAAGAAGCCTAGAAAACCTCAGTCAGGATGGTAGACCGCTGGTATCGAACCTAAGACCTTCTGAATGCAAAGCTAACGTTCTACCAACTGAATCACGGTCACTCGGTAAGAACTGTCAATGTGAAGAAGCAAATGCAATGACAACGAGCCTATTTTTAGAGACTGCAGTTTGAAATGCTAAAGGGAAATATACAACGGTACATAAGATACAACCTGTTGAACCTTTTTAAAAATAGTTTCTACTTTGCCTTTCGCTATAATGTTAACTGAGAATCCTACTGAATGATGAATGGGCATTGAATTCATAATCACAGCAAGGAACCAATAGAAACACTTAGTGCCCTCATTTGGATTGAATGGCAATTATTCTAAGGTAAGCAGCACTGGGCTCGAACCCAAGACCTTGTAACATACTCGCACTCCACTAAATAATTGAACACATATTTGGAATCATTAGTTAACATTTACAAGTTAAAAGAATCCATGCTCGTCACTGACTACAGAACAATTTAACGTATTCGACTTATAATTAATAATATTTATACTTGTAGAGTACAATCAGAAAAAATTTCAAGGAAAATGTCAACATGATAACAGGCGATGTTTATCTCTTCTCGACTTTCCATTTCCATCAATCTCCCACATCAATGCATTAAAAATTTGTTAAAAAAACAAAAGAAGAAGCAACTTATACATAATTTGAAAACATGCAAGATTTTGTATTGGTTAAGCAGTAATTTGGAGGTGAAAAAAAAAGCAGTTATTATAAATACTTTTACCTAGAATAAGTGAATTTGAACATTTATTGAAGTGAAAAGATATCTATTAATTGATTCATGCACAAAATAACGATTTTATGTAATTTGAAGATTAGTTTTAAAAAGAAGAGCTTTAAGTACTTACGCATATCAACTACCTGCAACATAAACATTAGAAGTGCTAAGCTGATAGAAAAGATGAAATGTTACTTGAAGATGGAACAGACAAATGAACGTATATTTTAAGTACTGCCTAGATCTGGACTTCTAAGGCTGAGCGGCTGTTGGTCGAGCGTTGCCTTAGAATTCGAAAGGTCCTCCAAACCATCCCACCGGCCGCTCATCCTGACTGAGGTTTTTCCAAGGGGTTTCCTCAGTCACACGCAAAGGTCGGGATGGTTCCTACAAAAGTAGGCCCTACCTTCCAATATCGCCTCCACCACTCTATTACAACTTGAGCCTAAGATGCCTAAAGGCCATAAATAAATTCCATTCAATAAGCTATAAGCTACGTAGATTGAAAATGAACACATAATGGTTTGGAAGGTTTCTGTGGTGTTTGTCCACAAATATTTTGTGATTGGCTTTTTAAACCAGAAACAGGGGAAAAAAGGCCTATGATTAAAACTAGAAAATTGCTGCACAAAGCGAATTTTAATATTGGCAGAAACAAATAAGTGGACATTATATACTAACTCGATTACAACACGAATGACACATTGGACATTTACGTAGCTAGGAGTAACGTAAATTCAAAGTTGCTTTTTTTTAATTTCCAAATAATTTTAAAAAGGTCCTACATCGACACTTGATAAAAATTGACTTCAGAATATTTAACTTGCTACAATCATGAATGAATCAATACGAGTTGGGCAATTTTCTTTGATCTCTTTTGCTATATCTGCATCTATTTTGTTCCTTTACCTTCTTTTCCTAACTGTACATAAAATTTGGTTTAAGGTGATGGATAAGAAGTTATCTTAGAAAATAGGACGACAACGGCTTGTTCTGGCATTTTAGCATCTTTGGCTTAGACCGAGATGGGTTAGGTAGAGGGTCGAGAAGGTATCGGCCAAGGCCTTACTTAAGGTACCGGTATTCACCTGGTGAAACTGGGGAAAACCCTGAAAAGTCTCAGTCAGAACAGTAGGTCGTGGGATTCCCACATGTCTACCCACTGCCAATCTGAAAACAAGGACTCCTACATAGCCTAAACATAATACGTACGACTCGAACACATAAATATAACATTTTTACAATGACGTAGTCCCTATACGCATCAATATGAATATTTTCAAGTTAGTTTTATGTATTCAAAGGAGCAGTTATTTATCTAATTATCTGCGAGCTAACATTTGTAAAACATTAACGTTTTTGAAAACTACAACTTTTAGAAGAATAGATTTGGAATTTTTTATTCTAAATTTCCAAATGGTAATTTCACTTACAAACCCCTACCTATTAGAAGAAATAATATATTTGGCCTTGTAACAGGGTTATTTGAAGTCCTAATGTGATTCATCGTAGAGAAAAATCTCATAAACGAAGATGAAATCAGTCTGTTACAGTGCTCGAAGTGTGTGTGGTGGGGAGGGGTGGCACACCGTGCCTCTACCTTTTTCATTTTGGATTTAGCATGCCTTTTTATTAATGGGAGCTCATTGTCTTTATTTTCAATAGTCAATCGCTGCCACAAGGCCTACTTCTTCAAGCGTTCCCCTTGCTTTTTCTAACCCACTTCGAGCACTGGTTTGCTATGAAACTATCGCTCAATGGTTTTCAAAACTGCTGTAGGAATTTCAGACGTTTCGTTTCAGTTTGAAACCATGAAGGATCAGAATACTCAAGACTGAAATTGCCAACTATTGTTTCCTTGATCGGCTAGTACGTTGCGGTGGGAGGGAGGATGTGTAATATTGTAGCGATGTTGTAACGACATGTCAATATTGAACTGAATTTATTTTATGGTCTTTAGTGATCTAAGGCTCAGGCCAGGATAGGGTATGGGAAAGAATGTTAAAAGGAGTTGGCGAGTGTCTATTTGAAGATACCACCATCTCGACATTTGCCTGATGTGACTGAGGAAACAACCAAGATAAAACCTCAGTCAGGATGGTCGGCCGCTGGAATTGAGCCCAGGATATCCCAAATGCGAACCCAACGCTCTACCATTGAGCTATGGCCGATCAGTATGTCAATATTGTCACAATTTTCCTAATAACTACAGAATAGTGTACTTTTCTTATTTGATACCAGGATGCTCGATTCTTGCGTCTTGTTACATTTTCTTTGAATGTTGTGTCATAAAAAGAGTAAGCTTATTCACATCCTCTGTCAAGTTGATGAACAGAAGCGCACAAATTAAAAATTAAAGTAATCTTGTAGGTATCTCAATGCTAATTGTTGTGGGTACTGAACAAGTTAGAAGCAGAAAAATATATTGCCCCCTTCTGGCTACAAAGAGTAACTCCGGGCAAGTTGAGCATATGGGAAACAAGTACAAGATTTACTACATATAATATAAAGTGTCAATGTAAGAAGATTAGTGACCTAAAAGAATTTTACTAGCAGAAATACGATTTATACAATCTCATGTGCCATATAAAGCAGAAAAGAAAGAAAGAAAGACCCCCACCCTCTGGAAAACACATAGAACCTTCTACACTGTGACAATCACTTTCAATATAGGCGAATATATTTCTCCCCTCTTCACAAAAATTGAACTGCCACTACTTGTTGATTGTGTTACTAGTATACCAAAGAAACACACTAGAACTGTTGTTTTTATCAAGTATACTTCATTATGTATTAAATAATTATGGATTTTGGCAAGTGTATATGGAACTCTCACTTCTTCACAACTTAAAGTACAAAGTGGTTCTTGCTATGGAGGGTAGACGATGAATTTAAACACACTGTCGCGTTTTTGCTTTGTCTTCTTCACGTGCTAAGGTTTCAAACGAATCTCCTTGTATTATTCATACAAATAGATAAGCGAATAAGGAACGTATTTTAATCATTATTAACCTGGTCCAATAGAGACCAGTAAGGACAAACAATACGTGGTAAACAAACTGATTCATGTGCAGTATTATCAAAGGATATTGACTATTTCCAATTGCAGACCGTTAAAATCTATACCAAGTCAAATTCGAACTTTTAATTTGCAAGGAAACGAAGTAAATTTAAGATATGAAATTTATTATTATACTGAAAGAACATTAGAAAGCAGCAATATGTCTCAATAGAGTTTTATTTTTATTTTAAGGAATTTCTGTGTTCAATTTTGATTTCTCGCCACGTATTAGGAGATTCTGTGTTCAAATTTGATTTCTCGTTACGTATTAGGAGATCATGTTCAAGTTTGGTTTCTCCTTACGTATTAGGAGATCCTGTGTTTAAGTTTGATTTCTCGTTACGTACTAGAAAATCATGTCCAAATTTGGTTTCTCGTTACGTAATAGGAGATTCTGTGTTTAAGTTTGATTTCTCGTTACGTACTAGGAAATCGTGTTCAAGTTTGGTTTCTCGTTACGTATTAGGAGATCCTGTGTTCAAGTTTGATATCTCGTTACGTATTAGGAGATCATGTTCAAGTTTGGTTTCTCCTTACGTATTAGGAGATCCTGTGTTCAAGTTTTGTTTCTCGTTACGTATTAGGCGATCCTGTGTTCAAGTTTGATTTCTCGTTACGTATCAGAAGATCCCGTGTTCAAGTTTGATTTCTCGTTACATACCAGATGTATATACTCAAACAACACGCCATTATTACATCGGATAAATTTCTGAGTTGAATCTAAAGGCATGTAAGCTATCCGAAACAGACTTAGGTTTCATTTATTTTATTGATGTGCCAATGACTACTGACAACAGAACTTTTTTCAAATATTGAAAAATGCATTTTCTTTTATAAAAATAAAGGTTGTTCATTTGCCTGTTTTTGTACATGAAAAGAACCTCTAAAGAGAACGAGAAATATAGAAAGAAATAATCTATTTACAATAAATGAACTGGAAAAAAGCAAATTTAAGCAGCAATATACTGTACAATATAACTTCTACTGTATCTCTAACAAGATAAGCAAATAAGATAAATTCTTATGAGAAAAATAAGTAAAGAAAATTAAACCGATTACCACTACTAACACAAACCAAACAACTCCTAATGTGCAGCTACTTTTTTAAGACACAGGAGAGTAACCTACCTTTATCCCATCAAGCCCATTGGGGCCCTGGAAAATATAAAACCAAAATCAGATTGCACAACAGAAAAAACCCACATTAAAAGTCAGTTGCATTATGAAACAACAATGCACAAGCTATATGCTAGGTTAGTAGAAGCTAATAATGAACACGATGATGGCAGCATAAGAAAACAAATGGCTTAAAAAAAAGACAACAACCCCAAAGCTAAGTAAAACAAACGAAAGCTACGTCCTGGGGGGGATAAAATTGGATCATATGCACAAAACCTTTAGAATCTAGTTTTCAATTACAGCAAATTTATAACAATCATACACAATTTATTTGTCAATGATTTAAAAATATTTGTTATCAGAGTATATATTTTAATTAACAGTTAATTAGTTATTTGTACATATGACCCATTAAAAGATGACAGATTAGCTAATAAGAAGCGAAGTCTACTTGGCTACTAAATCATGTTAGAGAGGAAGCTGGGTGTTAGAGGAATCTAGAGACATCTTAAATGAGTTGTTCATCTTACCATGGAGCCAGGCTTTCCTGGCTCCCCAGCCCGACCAGCATCTCCACGCAAACCCATTGGACCCTGAAAAAAGTACAAAATTAATGTCAAATATTCAAAGAATGTATCGCTCAAGTTCTTAATCTAAATTTACTGCCAAGAGCTTTGAAATTTTCACTTGATAACTTCTATTTTATTTCACAGAAAAGATGATATGAAAGTTTGAACAAGCACAATTATATTTATCGGTTACGCGTGACATTGACGAATAAAAAAAAGTATGAGGTAATCTTTTACATATAATCCGAAATATCTGTGACACAAAACTGTCATATTTTGTACAAAGAAACCTTGGACCTTAATGGGCCCATGTACAAAGTATGGCAATTTTGTGTCATGTAACACAAAACTGTCATATTTTGTACAAAGGAACCTTGGACCTTAATGGGCCCATGTACAAAGTATGGCGATTTTGTGTCACATGACACAAAACTGTCATATTTTGTACAAAGAAACCTTGAACCTTAATGTACCCATGTACAAAGTATGGCAATTTTGTGTCATGTGACACAAAACTGTCATATTTTGTACAAAGATACCTTGGACCTTAATGGGCCCATGTACAAAATATGGCAATTCTGTTTCGTGTATATTAAGGGTTATATACAGTTGTGTATTTCTACAGAGAAAAGTGCCCTGGCGCTACCAGGCCTGAAACGCATCACTTGTTATATATAAAAGATTAACTTCTTCTTATTCGTTAATGTCACTTGCATCCCTTGGCCTCTGGAGTTCATATTTATACTAAATTAGAGCAGACCCAATGACAACCCAATGGCTAGCGTGAACTAATGCAGGAAGGTAACTAAATGAAAAGAACCTGCCACTTTAAGAGTCGTCTGATTAAACTGAGGTGCTATGGTGAATTCCTGAAATGGAGAAAGCTAACCAAAGGAGAAAGGATCTGTCGCCTTCAGTCAGTAGCTAAAAAAACGGCTGGATAAATAGAGATCACTCACTGTCCATATGTTTCAAATAGCAAGAGTTAAAAACGTATTGAGAATTCACAAGGGATTGCAGGAAGCTTGTGATGAGTCAGATTTACCATATCACACCATGACTAGATGGTGACGCATGTTGCTGGAAGATACGAACACCCCTTCATTCACCGAACCATATGAATATGATGATATGAACCGAACCAGTCCATACGAATATGATTTGTTTTCCAAAAATGAAGGAACCATTTCGAGGCAAAATTTTCCATGACATCCATCCCCAGCATCATTTCTCGCTCTCTTCGTAGAGTATCAAAAAATAGTTCTCAACGGCATACAACGCTTACCAGATAGGTGTTTGAAAACATGCTATCGCAGCAGGAGATTTCATGCAACCATTATAACTATTTACAGGTGAGTCCCTTTTTTTTTATACATAATATTATATTTTCAACATTTTTTTAATTTTTCTTTTTGACAAAGTGTAGTATGCTCAAATTTTTATTGCATATTCCGCCCTTAAATGCACCAATTTTTAATACCTATTTTCAAGGTTTTAATAGCTATTTTAAGGCTTCCAATACTTAAGCATCCGGGCTCTACTCATGACTATGACGAAATTACCAGAGTACAACAATTTAATTCGTTTTTCAAATCTAAAAATATGCCCACTTTATAAACACTACGTTTTATCAACTATAGTGCAAGTTTTACCTGCATTTTTTATATCCTGATGAAGCTCCACAGAATCTAGTGAAAAACGTTCATGAAGATTTTAACATCCCGTCCACGTAATCTCTCAAATATGTTCATATTTATATTCTACGTTTCCGGGTAATTCTATCAGCTTATATTTGCGTAGTAGTAGGATAAAATAATTCAGAACAATAGTGAAAAGCAGAAGATAGAAATTTAATAAGAACATACTAAGTTTAATTTTCGTTACAGTAGTTCAGTTTACGAAACACTTCAGATAACTTTTAAATTTAACACCAATTTTTCCTGGCACACTCCTCGTCTCGTTAAGTAATACAATGGCTGATTTGTGCATATGAAACCAGAGACGACTAACCGACATATTCAGTAATATCGTCAGATATGTCTGCGATGAATTTGTAATCGCCTCCTCATTGACTATGTGGGTTAGTTGTGTCTGGTTTTAAAGCCCTCATGTAAGAAAGTGTATACTACACTTATCAATAAAAGAATTTTCTAAGGCTCTCAACATGAAAGAAGTAATGTTTGTGTAAGTAACACAAGTTGCGTGAATGAGAAGTCACCTTAGAACCACCAACAGCACCTCCTCGTATGCCAAGAATGTCATTATGGGTATAACGAACATGTCCTTTCTGTCATAGTTTATTTTGTCAAACTCATCCTCGGACAACCTCTTTTAAATTTTTTGGATTATTTTTTTTAAATTTCGTTACGTTGATTTATTTTACAAAACTCGACAACCGTTTTGTTAGAGTTTTTGCTTACACTATCAGACATTCACTTTTTGTGTCAACCTACGTTACCTACATGAAACAGATATCGATATCTCAACCAATCAAATTATCTTCGCAGATAATATTTGCATAGTTTTGATTGGACATATCGTATTCCTTTGTAGCCAATCCAAATTCTTCTATTGTACCATCCTATAATTTCGTTGACTGCTTTAACCAAATCCCATCACTAGCTTCATTCTCCACTTTCATCGGCTGAGTGCCAACCACGTTATATACCAGATTAGGCCTGAAAAGGACCTTCCACGTATATCTACTAATAAAACCACTTTCTTTGTAGATAATATTTGGATTCAAATCTAATTTCCACTGATTCCAGCACCATTGTGTTACGCATTCCGCTTTCAAAATGTAGGATTTGCATTTCTTCTGGGAGTATCTTGTGTTTTGTTCAATTGAGTGCTTGGCTATGAATGGCTTTTCTCTATAAATGTACTTTAGTGCCCTAATATGTTCCCTTGTCTGCATTGCACTGCAAGTCTAGTCTGCTAAATATAACAAGCACCACACTAACACTTTATTTTCCACATTCCCTTGAATCCTTAGATGAAATTTGTCCTTTGGTGTTCCGTGTATCTGTCTAATTTTCTTATTTGGAGCCCTGATGAAGTTGGCTGAAACGTTAGCGAAATTATCTTCGGGCTTTGAAAACAAAAAGGAACTCCCAAAAGAGTTAAATGTTGTGAAAGCTTTAAGCAAGAATTTCTATCACGTTTTAACCTATAACAGTTACTTTTTGGCATATTTCTTGACGCTTTGAACGTTTTCTCTGTCATGACTTTATCTGTACAGCCTCTGAACATCACATGGATGTCAACATATAGGAAGACCTAGAACCTTCATAAAACCCAAACCTAATTTGTAACATATGAACCACAACAGTCCTCATCTAAAGTCTAGCACACATTCTGTACTTTTCGTACAAATCTATGACGTGATTTCTGAGTATGTAGTACCCTTATCAACTCCATTTCTGACACACGGATCACTTACCACTACTTTCACTATTCCTTGTAGAATGGTGAGTTCAATTCATTGTCAAGGCTGCGAGAAAAAAAGAACTTGGAGGGCGGAAATATATTGAAAGGAAGTTCAGGAGTTAGATCAGAACAATTTTATCAATATTCAACACTGAAACGCTACGTTAGTTAACGGAACTAAGTGTTGCCAATCAGGTAATAGAAAATACATTATTTATTATATTTTTATTACTAAAATACAAAGCTTATCATGCGTAAACTAAAAAAGTGTTCTTTGAACGTGGACAAAGTGTATGAAATAATAGTTGGCAAAATTTCAAAAACTGTTTTATCTTGGCTTTTTATAATATAAAAAATATTAATAATATAAAACAAAAAATAATAATAATGATTTTAACAAGAACCAACTTTTGATTTTAACATCTGCTTTATGCATGATACAAATTTCGTATTTTAACATCCACAAAATATATTTTCCCTAATCAATAACTGCGTTATTTCTGTAACAATGCTCTCGTTACTTTCCTTCTAGATACAACACTGACTTCGAGCTCCCCTTTATCCGAAGGGTTAAAACTCTTATTTTCAGTGTGAGTGTTCCGGGTCTCGATCGCTGGTGAAGCTCTAATGCAAACTGGAGAGCTTCTTGAATTAAGAAGAAGCGGACTCAGGCTTCGGAGCTGATAAAGAGTGGTTGCATTTACAGCGTGACACCTTCTTTCAATGGATAACATACCATGAATTGTGGAGCTAAGGAATTTAGTTTTAGTATCTAAAGCTAACATCGCTGATCGCTATTAATACAGTTACCAGATGTCCTTTTTTCTAGAGAAGCATGTTTTTTTACAGGATTGTCTTACCGTTTTTTCTCGTGTTGGAGAAAATAAATATGTCTTTCTTCTTAATAAACAATCAAGGAATATGAAAACTAATATGTTTTCGGTGTTTACGTTATACGTTGTCTAGTTATTAACACGGTTATCCCACGGAATTGTTTCGAGGAACATGTTTTTTTAGAAGATTTCGTCCTTTCTTCTATTGGAACAAATATGTGTCTTTCCGTCTTATTTTCTATTGGATAGAAACAAACATGTCTTTCCTTTTAATAAAAAATCAAAAACTATAAAAACTAAACCGTTTTTGGAAATTACGTTTTGCCTTGTCTAGCTATTAATACGGTTATCAGATGTACTTTTTTTTAGGAACATGTTCTTTTCCAGGACTGTCTTTCTGTTCTTTCTCGTTATTTGAAAGACTGTTTTTCCGTCCTTTCTCGTTATTTGTAAAAGAAACATGTCTTTCAACTTTAACAAATAATCAAGGAATAAGAAAACTATTTGTTTCCGACAAGGAAACGTCAAAGAATAAGTTATATGTCATAACAGCCCTATCAATATTTAGAACCACAAACACAATACTGATTCTGAACCCACTTAACTCCAGTACAGATCACTAAAACACAGGTTAATCGGGAATTCTCCGAAATCAATATTGATTCATTTCCGCCTAGTTCCAAATTAACAAATTACTTTGTTTGAAGCCATCAATGACCGACTAGAAATATTTACGAAACCACTGATGGCTATGCCAAACATAAGGATATTAAAATACAATAAAGTACTATATGTTGTGCTTTTGAACCCCTGTGACTTCTACTTTACTCCAACTAAACTTCTGTCAAGTGAGATTTTATATTGGTTGATTAAAATTCATACAGTGGGAAAATAAAACTACTAAGAAACTAAGTTGTACTAATAATATAATTAGCCGCGTCACGTGGCTTCGCTCGCTTTTTTTAAAAAAGTATATCCTCTGTGACTCGTCCTAGCAGCCAAACACCTAATTTGGGGTAGATACGGCAAACAACGTTGGAATAATTTGAAATATTAAATAATTTAATTTCAAAAATTGGTTGGCAACACTAACAACTGTGGCTCCTGGATTATCTCTATGACCTGTCCCAGTAGGCACACACCAAGTTTGGTGGTAAAACGCCAACGCCATAGGATTAACTTGAATATTTTTTTTTACAAGTTAGAAATTGATTCATGAACTTGAAATGATGCAAACATTATCCAGACCAATGTCCATGTATATACTAAAAATGGTTTGAATCAGTCAAGTGGTTTAAGCGTAATGAGGCCGCATACAAATTACTTACATACACACATGATTTTTTTTTATTTTTTGTAATTGGTTGCCAACAATTACAGTTGCGGGGCCTTGAGTACGTATATGAAATATCTAAGTAGCCAGATGCCAAGTTTGGTGCAGCTACGATCATCGGTATGGAAGTAATTTTAAATATTGGCAACACTGACTTTCTGACAATTCGGGACCTGGATCTTCTCTATGACCTATCTCACTTCCTATATGCCAAGTTTAGTATGGATACAAACAGCGGTGTGGAAATAATTTAAAATACTATTAATAAAAATGTTTGGCAACACTGATGCAACAAATTGAAATCATACAAACCTAGGCCGGACTTGTCTACCTATGTACAAAAAAAAATGGTTTAATTTGGTTTAGTAGTTTAAGCGTGATGAGACCGCACACAAACTATTTACATTTTAATGACCCTTTCGTAGATTTGAAAACATTTGCTTACATGTTCATGAATATTTTCAGTGGATTCTTTTTGTCCTGCTTCTCTAAAGTCTCGTCCTTCTTTTCTTTGCCTTTTTGAATATCCTTACTTTTCTTTGAAAGATTTTCATTTATCAGGAAACTCTAGTTATTAAGGAATTTGATCCGAAACTTTACAGTAGATTCTTCTATAGAGGGTTGTTCACGTAAGGGTACATAAATCTGTCTTTTGATGGTTACACAGTACTTCAACGAAATAATTTGTCATGTCACAGCAATAGGTATGTTGGAAGTAGTCACATGTTTTACAGTGTCAACATACTTTAGGTTGAAAAGTTTACATTCGAACACAATACACACACACACAAACAAAAGATAAACACAGTATGCAGAAGAAAACCAAACAAACATTGCATTTCTTGCTTCCTTAACGGCGAAGTATGAAATTCACATTTTCGAAACCTATATTTCAGCCTATAAATGACCATTTAGTTAATCAAACAAAACACACTAAGTGAAAGTAGGTTGTGTTCATTTTATTTTAAGCTAATACCAATAAACCTCTACTTTTCAGTGGCTAAGATCATGCTTATATACTAGAAAGAAGATATCTGAGTAGACACTGTCAGAGATGGAAATTGGATAGAGTCTGTGTGATAACTTAGTAACGTGCATTAGATGGAGATTGCATAAAAAAGGAGTTGTTATGTATTTATTTAGCAGAGCCATTATAACTTAAGAAGCTTTGTGATGGAGCTGTGAATTCAACAAATATTTCTGGTTGAACTAGTAGTGTTGGTTCATAGAAACATGAGTATTTAGTAAACAAGGAGGGAATGGATAAAAACGAGGTTATTTGGTGAAAGATAGAAACAGGAGTATTTAGTAAGTTAGAGTATTGTATTGTAGACACATACAATATATGACAACAAGGGGGAAAATGGATAAATACGACGTTATTTGGTGAAAGATAGAAACTGGAGTATTTAGTAAGTTAGAGTATTGTATTGTAGACACATACAATATATGACAACAAGGGGGAAAATGGATAAATACGAGGTTATTTGGTGAAAGAAACATGAGTATCTGGTAAGTTAGGTATTGTATTGTAAACACATATAAGGAAACAGAGGATGTGTAAAATATATTGCATGTAAAGACTGTTATGATGTATTATAATAAGAAAAATGGTTTGTGATTATGAATACAATACCTGTAGAGGGCAGCTGTGGCTCAGTGGTAAAGCGTTTACCTCTGGCTCGATTCCACATCGTGCCATGTAGGCTTTATGGTAGACCAACACAACACTGTGTGTGTGTTGGTTCTCCCGGAATTCTCCAGTTTCCTGCCACTTTCTTCATTCCACCAATTCTCTTAACATCATCCATTCGGCCTGAGCCAAAGCTGCCTAAAGGTTTTAAAGAAAATTCAAAAGCAATGCTTGTGCAATAAATAAGGTTCCTGTTAATTCTGAACCTGAATTTTAATTTATTTATGGCTTTTTGGTATCTTTGGCTCAGGCTGATGGAATTCTCAATATTGGGAGATGTGGTTTACGAACTGGAAGTTTGGATACTAGCGATGGTAAATGTGCTGATTTATCATTGCAGAATAAGATTTTACTATAGCTCTTACTTGGCAAATTAATCTATCTTCATTTGAGAGTTGGGGGATAATTAATGCTCACTAATAAGCAGTACTTTAGATACCACCCTATTCTTGATCACATAAAATAATACTTATAAATCTTGCCATTTTAATTTTAAAAAATCTCATTATTATCAGTCACGACAATAAACTTTCTTCTTTCAAGAAGTACACAACTATATCGAACACACGTTTGTGATAAGTAAAGTTTTACAATTATTTTGATCAAAAATAGTCGTATTTCTCTAATGACTATTGCAAATGTATTTCATATCAAGGTTTCCCTGATTGATGAGTGGTAATCAGGGTGTCCCGGGTTCAATATTCGGTAGGAACACAAGTGATTCGGAGCCCGCTTTAAACTGTAGGTACCGTCCTTAGAACGTCATCTTCATGCGATGGTCGGCAATGGAAAACTACCATTGGTTCACCTTGCCTAGGTACACCTGGGTCATTGACCTGGCTCCGGGCCAAACAGCCATTATCATTATCATTTCTTGCCACATCAATTTTCTTCCTCAGTTTCTGCAAGCTAGAGCACTATTTTCACAAATACAACCAATGGTATCATGATCTAAAATAATCATACAAGTTACTAATCTAGATTGTAGATTGTAATTTGATATTACTTCAACACTTTCTCAATATCTTTTTATCTTTTAAACATTCCGAGTTGATATTTCGAGACAAAAGTTCTTAATTGTTTAAGACCTCTAAGACGCATCTCTAAATTAGATTATTAAAGATTCAGCAGATAAACTAGTTTGCAAAGCGAAAACATTTTTAACATATGTGAAATCACACATAAAAATAAACGAGCTGAGAAAATAGGAAATATATTCGGTGGTAAGGTTCTTTATCTTCCACTACATTGCTTATTTTCGCTGAGATACTATGTACCTATCTTCCACTATACTGCTTATTCTCGCAGAAATAGTATGTACCTATCTTTCACTGCATTGCTTACTTTCGCTGACATAGTATGCATCTATCTTCCACTATATTGTTTATTTTAGCTGAGACAGTATGTACCTATCTTCCACTACATTGCTTATTTTCATTGAGATAATATGTGCCTATCTTCCACTACACTGCTTATTTTCGATGAGATAGTATGTATCAATCTTTCACTACATTGCTTATTTTTGTTGAGACACTATGTAAATATCTTGCACTGCATTGCTTACTTTCGCTGAGACAGTATGTACTTATCTTCCACTACTATTGTTTTACTTTAGCTGAGACAGTATATATCTTCCACTACATTGCTTATTTTTGCTAAGACAGTATGTAGCAAACTTCCACCACATTGCTCATTTTCACTGAGATAATATGCACCTTCCTTCCACTACATTGCTTATTTTCGCTGAGATAGTATGTACCTATCTTCCATTATATTCCTTATTTCTGATGAGACACTATGTACCTATCTACCACTACATTGCTTATTTTTGCTGAGACAGTATGTACTTATCTTCCACTACTATTGTTTTACTTTAGCTGAGACAGTATATATCTATCTTCCACTACATTGCTTATTTTTGCTAAGTCAGTATCTACGTATCTTCCACCACAATGCTTATTTTCACTGAGATAATATGTATCTATCTACCTTCCAGTACATTGTTTATTTTTGCTGAGACAGTATGTACCTATCATCCACCACATTGCTTATTTTTGCTGAGATAGTATATACCGATCTTCCACTACTTTACTTATCTTCGCTGAGACAGTACATACTTATCTTTCACTACATTGCGTATTTTCTCTGAGACAGTACATACTTATCTTCCACTACATTGCGTATTTTCTCTGAGAAAGTATTACCTATCGTCCACTACATAGCTTATTTTCGCTGAGACAGTATGTACCTATCGTCCTCCACATTGCTTATTTTTCCTAAGACAGTATGTACCTATCGTCCACTACATTGCTTATTTTCGCTGAGACAGTATGTACCAAACTTCCACCACATTGCTTATTTTCACTGAGGTAATATGCACCTTTCTTCCACTACATTGCTCATTTTTGCTGAGACACAATCTACTAAGATGGCAATAATCATGTATCAAATGTTCTAGTAATTATATGCGAATCATTGGATTCAACTGTTGATTTATTTTTTCAGCAGTCTTACGATGAAATTGTGAGTTAATGTGATATGTTATATCCATTTATGTTGCTGGTTAGTTGTTTAGAAAGACTGAACATGGTATTAAGTTTTCTATGTGAATTTTGCCTTGTTATATCCAATTTTGAGAAGTAGCAAATAAGCACAATAAAATGACGTGAGCAAATATTGTGACAGTAATTAAATAGATAAAAATAAGCAAACCAACGAACCAAATAAAATAAATCGGTCTTGGAAAGTCAGAAAACAATTTTGGATCAAGGTGAAGTAAAACAGTTAGGAAGTATCAACTAAGTCTGTAGAAGTTTTGCAGCGAATATAAACAAACTTGCTAAAAATAATTCGAAAAATTACATTCAAATTTAATTTCTTTTAGGCTGCATAACTGTACTCAACCTATGTCGATAATTTCAACTAAGTTGATAATAGGGTGTAAGAATGAAATTAAGACTCAATAACTCATTATATTTCAACCATAAAACTAACTAACTGAAAACCTTGGTTATGTTTTCTTAATCCAGGTTTTCAGTATTTTGGGTGTTTAACTTTGCTTTAGAATTAACCAATTAAAATGTATTAAATATTTTTTCCACAGTCTATCTTTTAGTTTCAGTGTAGTTTCAGTGTACCAGTTTCATGGTAAAGTACGCTTATCAATGTAGAGTTTTATTTACAATATTTATGCGGTTTTGGTAAACTTTGATAAATTTTATTTTATATGGGCCAGTCTGGTAACTGTTGACTTCGACACGTCACGACTATCCGTCACGTTCTAAGACACCCATGCCCCTGCCAGGACTCGAACCTTCGAATCGTTGGCCTAACGCCTTAGACCGCACGGCTACCCGGTCGACGAAATGATTTTTGCAGGATCTTGCTTACTATGTTTATTCTGAACATGTTTCCATGTTTGGCTGTTATTGTAAAGTAATGAATTGCGAAACTTTACTATTTTTTTTTTTTTCAAATTTAATCTCTTTCCTCGGGAATGTTGTAGTCAAATCTGACAAGCTTCTCACTACAAAACCAGTAGCGTCATCAGGCATACTCAAAAGTTAAATGAATAAAGTAATGTCTGTATTTAATTGTAAATTATGAACATTCACAAAGCAGTCGAATACAAACTTTCAGTGTCCACTAGTGTTGGGGGTGATAAGAAGTACATATATGAACTGTTGGTGCTTTGTCATTGTTTCCCGGCGTTCTAAGGACGGGATCTACAGTAAAACATGGTGTCTGAATCACTTATGTCCCCATCTGGTGTCGAACCCTTGATTACAATCCAGCAAAAGTTACCGCTTCCTCACAAGGGAAATCATGGAGACTGAATTATGTTTGAAACTTCTATGCTATGACCAAGTCACTATTCTAGTATGAACATATAAATATTAGAAAGCGAGAAATATATTGTAGAAGTATACTTACAGGTAAGCCCATTGGTCCCGGATCTCCTTTTCCGCCTTTCTCCCCCTACAAAAACAAGTACCGAGAAAATATTGAAAACAAGTTTATTTCACATGATACAAACTATAAAATTATGAAAATAATTCATGAAAATATCAATATAGCCATGCTGGAAAGTACTGGCAAAATTCGATGTGAAGGCTTCAGAATGCTCTCTTCACGTTACAAATGCATTAACAATGACGTATCGTTCTAGAATTGCACTTAAAATCGAAAGTCACGAAAGTAAATATGTTAGTGTGTGATTGATGATGGCGAAACTGAACGAGAGCATAGGAATCGGACAAATATAGTTAGAGCCTGCACTCGGCTGAACACTAAGAAATACAATTCTCTTCCTGTTATTGACATCGTCTGACGAGGAGCAAAGATATTTTCTAGAATCTGATGAACGAAGAAAAGAGTGTTTATTGTGAAGGATTGATTAAGTGTTTCATATGCAGTACTGCATAGTAGAGAAGAGAACCTTGATCTCAAAAGGAGCAATGGAATAAGATGTAGATTGGAGAGAAATAGAAAGATAGCTGAATACAAAGTTTATACTAGAATTAGAATGTTCCGAAGAAAAGGCATGAAAAACTAGACATATTGGAGTTACAAACGAAATTGAAAATAAGCAGGTTAGGATAGTAAACTAACTATCGACATTATGCGTTGTGCAGAAGGGGGGGGGGGGTTAAGTATTGTACTATTGTACGAACTTGGAGAAGGAGGCAAAGGTGGCTCCACCTTCGTAGACTTTACGACTAGGATATTATTTATGCTCGAATTGTAGTTATGAAGATGAAACTGTGGATATGGTTACAATAAAAAGAGAAAAAAAGAAGCTGCGTGCAACGTATAGACAGAATGAGGGAAGTAACATTAAAGTTAAGTCTAAAACAAAAAAGCAAGACTGGAATGAATACTGGGGAATTAAAGTTGTCTTTAAAATCCTGCCGATATCGGCTGAGAGAATTAATGATTACGATCCTTGCCAGTGAGAATATACTACCAATAACATTATACGTTCTCTGAGTGGTGAGTACATTCATTTAAACAACAGGTAGTTGTACCCTGATTCAAAAGACCAAACTCACCTTTCAATTTTGATATACAGGAAGTGCTCGTGTATTTACAGAACAAGATACAAATTTAGAAAAAATGTACAAGAATATCGCACTGTTTCCCTTGAGGGAGCGCCTTAATTGCCACCGCAATGCCCAGAGTAACTGAGTCTG
>JAGDQP010038135.1:0-18295 GCA_022664845.1 Lepisma saccharinum
CCACCCTAGCCATACATGCCTAAAACATAAATAAAGTTCAATTTAATTCAGCTAAAATCTATTAGATACATTTCATTCAGACCAGAAGTGCCTTGTCACAAGGCATGGAGTATTGAAATTATTTTCTACTCACTGAATCTTCGAAATGCACTTTAAAAATCACAAAACCAAACGCAACAAATATTATTTAGTAAACAAATTAACTCAATTAATTAATAAAGTGAAGTTTCCTAGAGTATTGCAATTATTTTAAGATTCCTTTCTGTGCATTTTGTCTCCTTCATGTACAATAAAATGAACAATGAATACAGTATTGTATAAGTATGTTTAACTGATCGTTGCTTGACTTATAATACAAAAGAAGACAATTAGTAGTAACATCACGCAATTATAAAAGTAAGCTGTCCCTAGAATCGCACATTTTTCTTCCATTCTACAAAGTAGTTTAGTTCAAATGTAACAGTTTAGTTAAGGCAATTTGAGTATATATAGAAAGAAACTATGATGTATAAAACACGGGTAAATATTTTTAACTTTATTTGATGGAAGTGGGTCGTATTACTTGTTCAACAACACGAGAATATATCTAAAAATTCATTTTAGATGTCATATTTGACTTACCTAATCTGGTAGCAGAGTTATCTATACTAAAAAAATACCGCTTAAAAATGAATGGGCTCCTAGTACAGCTATCAAGTTCACAAAAAAAAATATCATAATACCTCTCAACCAACTGTAAAACTTCCTAAAACCCATTTTCACTGAGCGCCGACAACCTCGATGAAACATATTAAGCACCACAAGAACACGCTCAAAATCCAGTCCTACAATCAGCTTATTCACATGAAAAATTATTTTAATTCCAAGACCAATACTCATCCCAACCAACCTGTCTTCGCCAGCCAAACACAGCTTTCCGGAGAAGTGCAAAGTCACAATCCAAAACTCAAAGAAGGCTAACAATTTTTCAATCACACATTCAAAGTTCAACGAAAAACAAACTCACAACTCTAACCGCTCACTAGACATACTCCGAACTACCACCAAAACTAACTTCAGCTGACACAATAGAACCCAGAGCAAAAACAACCAGTTTCTTCGTTTAAAAATGAATGCCAGTCTCTAACTATAATTAATTAAGTCAACTCACTGTTCCACAACAAACCACGCAGAAATTAAAATAACAATCTTCTACACTTCCCGCAACCAATCTCCGATTAGACTAACCTGACATTACATCCTTTCAACCAAGGGCGCCAATCCCGGGGGTCCTTGGGAGCCCTGGTCCCTCAAAGGTGAAGTGAGGCCCCCTAATGGGGGCACCAAATGATAAGATGAAGTTGGTTCTCCTATTTCTACAGTATGGTCATTTGTTTTTCCTTTCTACTAAGCTTATCTGCCTTTGACTAATCTATTTCATTGATAAATTCCTCCCTGAAACTCGTGTGCTGCAGTACTTATATAAATGACATCAGTTATAAAAACCCTCCCCGGGCTACAGGAGTTAATTCGTGCATTGCTTGTGTTGTTTATGGAGTCTCGTGCATAACATCGATAAAGACTATTTAGTAAGAAAAGAAAAGAAAGAATGAAAGAAAGAAAAAAATACAACGCAGTTTTTGTCGTTTAACGCTCGGAACGCCAAGATCGGGCTATAAATGAAACATACAGTCAAAATATTATTTTTGCCCATTAGTCATTAAATGGAAGAGTGAAATTCAGTGTGTTCTTCACATGAGAGTCCAAAAATCTTATGGTAGAAAATGACGTTAAACCCATCTATTTATTGTGTAATAATTTAAGAAAATCAAGCATGAGTCAACTCGACCCAATCTTGGCGTTTTGTGTAACTATTTTTAAATGCCATTTTATATTAAAATAACAAGTTGTTGTCGGTTCTAATGATCACACGTCTCTATTCATACGACCTACACGTTATAGTTTCTCAATCAAGGAGCGAAGAAACGGTGGACGATGCTGCTTGTGTAGTGATAAAGACAAGTACTCCGCCTACTGTCAGCAATGCAATCTCTTCATTTGCAAGGATCAGAATACAACAGATACGGCGTGTTTTACATGTGAAAGCGAGAGAGTACGGTAGTTTGCTTCTGGTAATTTTATATGTAGTATTTTGTACGTGTAAATAAGTAAGAGACTCATGGTACCTTCAATTTTGTGCAGCCATGAGAATGGTTACAATTTTAATATGATGTATTATCTTTTTCTGTATTTTTCGTTATTTGGTTGTATTTACTTGAAAAATAAAATACAATAAATAAATACAATGCAATCCAATAAATACAATACAATGAATACACCCATACTCTAAAATACCTTGATTTTGAACGAATACTTTATTTGATACGAGAAATATAAATGGGTTGAAAATGAGTCATCTTGGCGTTCCCTGAGATGAAATTATCTTGGTGTTCCGAGGATTAATTATCATGCGTTGTGATTTTGTCATATACAGACAAAATTTAAAAAGAAAAAAGAAAAAATATACAAGAAAAGTAAGCGACAAGATCATCTCACACAAAAGTAGGAGTAGATTTACACTAGGAAATATATCCGTCAAACTGCTGTTCGATTGCAATTATTGTGTACCATTAAAACCGTAATTTTGAGTTTCTAATACAACATATAAATAGGGAAACTATATACAGCGGGTAAGAAAAGTATTTGCACAAGTTCAACAAAGAGGAAAAAAACACTGTATCACACGTTAAACACGGACCTCGAAATCTCTTGCCCTTTACGATAATTTGGATGCCTTAGATAGAACTAATTACTACTCGATACACCTGTAAGGTAACAGGCAACGAGAGAGTAAGGACTACGCAAATTCATCGCAAAAAAATATTTGGACTACCCAATACTACTCTCGAAATAAATGTTCTAGGTACACTTTTGTGCACAAAATCAGTTTACGTGGCGTATTGAAAGAATCTACACCACGTCAGGAAAGACATACTTGTTTGCAGTCATGCTTTACCGTTGAATACATTATAAAACAGAGCAATTATTGCGGAATAGAATCCATTCTGACCAACCCAGAAAACTAACTGCGCGGAATGAAACCTACAATTTTCATTCTGTGAACAAAACTCAAAGAATTAGTGGTAAAGATTTGGCTACTTCACTCGCCTAGGATATGCAAGTTAATGTTACACCATAAACAATCCAACATTTATTTTAAAAAATTAGATTTAGAAGATGTGTATCCAGGGTATGAATACTGGCCACTCCATTAGAAACTACACAACCCCAAATCATAACAGACTCTACAACATGTTTACCAAATGAAGCAATGTTCTGCTTTCTGAAAGTTTCATTCTTCTTTCGCCACACGTCCTGATATCCATCACTACAAGTTTATCTTCGTCTCATACTTAAAGAAAGATACAATAAAAAACGTTTCTCCAACATTCCAGGCGCTCATATGTTTTTTGGGGGGCGGGGGAATTAGAACTATTCTTTCTGCTTTCTTCTGATATGTGTGTTTTGTTTATGATTACACATCTTCTGAATTCCATTTTTTTTTGTTCACATCTACACATCTGTAACATTAACTTTCATATCCTAGACAAGTGAGGTAGCCAAATCTTTATCACTAATTCTTTGAGTTTTTTCACAGAATGAAGATTGTAGGTTTCATTCCGGGCAGTTAGTTTCCTTAGTTGACCAGAACGAATCCCCAATATTTATTCTGTTTTGTTTCTCTATAAGTAACAAGCAAAAATAACGTCACGGAAGAAGTAAAAAGTCGCTTAGTGTCGGGAAACGCATGTTTCTATTCAGTCTAAAACCTTCTAATATCGTGATTAATATCAAGGAACAGAACGGTTATTCTGCCGGTAATACTTTACGGTTGCGAAAGTTGGAGTACGACCCTAGCAGATGAGCATGAATTATGAGTATTTGAAAATAAGGTTTTGAGAAAGATATATGGGCCGAAACGCGACGAGATGACTGGAGAGTGGAGGAGACTGCATAATGAAGAACTACACGGACTGTACAATTCACCAGATGTTGTAAAAATAATGAAATCGCGATGATTAAGGTGGGCAGGCCATGTAGCTCGGATGGGAAAAAACGTAGATTATGTTCTATCCTGGTTGGAAGGCCGGATGGAAAGAGGCCATTGGGAAGACCCAAACGTCGTTGGGATGACAATATTAGAAGAGATTTTCGAGAAGTAGGTGTTCGTGATGAAAACTGGCTTGATATTGAACAGGATAGAACCCAAAGGCGAATGTTTATCACTGCGGCGATGAGCTTGCGAGTTCCATAGACCATAGAGTTAGTTAGTTTGTTTGTTTGTTTCTTTATGATGTATCCAACGCTAGAGCATGGCTTTCCAAAATGCTTAGCTATGTCTTAGTACCTTTTATCTTCCGTACGTAATTTGAAATTAAAGTGAGCAAGCAGTTCCAATCTTGTTCAACTCACTTTGTTACTCATGCACTTCTTTATGCCTGACACGGTGTGGATTGCTTCAATACACCACGCAGAGTGCTTTTGTACACAGTAGGGTACCTAAAATATATATATCGAGAGTAGTATGGGGTTGTACAAATCCATTTTTGCGATAAATTTACGTAGTTGTCACTCTTTCGTTGCCTGTTACCTTACAGGTGTATCGAGTAGTAGTTATTTCTATAGCAATTTCTCTAACGTATCCAAATTATCATAAAAAGCAAGAAGTTTCGATATGGGCCACGTTTTGCCTGTGATAAGTCTCCTTTTCCTCTTTGTTCAACTTGTATAAGTATTTTTTCTCACTGTAGGCGACCCAAAAGCTTCTTGAATCATACCTATCCAGATAGAGAACAGTGAATTATAAGAAGAAAAACAATATTTGTTAAATAAAGCAGTAGCGCGGAGGAAGGGTGAGCCGGACAGAAAGAGAACCATATTTATAAAAGCTGAATAGCTCCACTGCATAGACTAACTCAGTTTCTGTTATTTCCTAAGTTTATTTTCTAGTAACTGTGTTCTTATTAGTTAGAACATAATACGCTTTAGTGAAGATTTTTTAAAGTTATACAAAAATAGTTAAATTCTATAACAGCTGGGTCTGGGGAAGCCTTCATAATCACTATATGTATACTATCATATGTGTTTTTTATGAATGTACTATATCTGAATTGGTTTTGTATCATATGTGCCTTCTTAGACCCTTATCTGGCAACAAAAATATTTGAATTCGCCCCTCCCCTAAGTTAAACAGAAATCGGCGCCCTTGTTCACAACCCTTCCTCCATGTTAACAGCGTACAAGCCTTGTCAAAGTGAACAAGCACACTCTACTCCGATTTCTTTGAAAAACCTAACCCTTCAAAACAACCTTTTAATCACACTCAAATTCCACAGGTTAAGCTTACACTGACTTCTATAAACTTCCGGCACAACTTCAAGAATTTAAACCAGACAATCCAGAATTATTCACCGGATAATTTATTTGTGAAAATTTAAAACTGATTCTATCTTAATTAGCGAGCAAGAAATTACCTGTTCTATTCACCTGTTCTCAATCACATCACCGGCGTGAACACACTATTTCGTACACTTTAGATTTTTTTAATTAATCGCAACTTGCTGATTGCTACTAACATTTATTTCTCTGTATTAAACAAACCATACTGATACGTATTATTCAACCGATCAAATAATGTTGGTTGTCAACGTTGTTAGAAACCTGGCCACACAGTTGCTTCAAAGCAAGGCTTAATTATTAGTGTTTTCCACTTACCTTAAGTTTAATCAGTTAATCAGTTGAAAATGAATATTCTGAATCAATTATTCAACGCTCCTTCTTAAATTAATTTTAAAATGATATTCCACCAAATCATTATTTACATTTTGAGCTTGATTCTCCACACCGTCACAACCTGTATCTTACTTCTTGCCGAATCTGTAAATCTGTTGTTTCTTCAATTATCACACAAACCAATAACTATAATTTTACCCTGGTCTTACAAAAGCCTTCGTCGTTTCCATACAATATCACAGAACAGTTCAAATAAATTTTTAATCGCTATTTCATTTGAGTAAGAGCCAATGACATGTATCAATAAACGATACTGGATTGACTACAGCCATTGAAAATTTCATGAATATACGAAGTCAGGGAGCGGAGATCACACTTAATCTCGTTTGTCCACTTCCAGTCTTAAAAATTATGAATCACATTTTCGATTGTAATTCAGTTTCTTACACTTAATAACGCTGTGTGACCCTTTTGTAGATTTATGTCTTAATTCTGACAAGAAATGTAAATATTGTTTGAAGTATTTTTTATTCTATGCCGAGTGCGATATACTCTTACATGAATAACTCAGGAATTAAAACATAAATCAAAAATCGGGCCACACAGTGACAAGAAGCGTGTAAATTGAGTTAAAGTTGAACATTTGGTTCACATTGAATTAGAATGTAACATATATGTCCATTTTGGCCTGACCTCCGCTCCACCTCCCCTCCAGCTCTGTTCTGCCCCTCCACTCCACATCACCCTCCAGTATGGAGTTCTTCCTCCACCTCCACTCCACATCACCCTCCAGCACGGAGGTCACCAACACCTCCACTCCACCTCCCTTCCAGTTCTGATGTGACAATCCACCTCCACTCCGCATCACCCACCAGCACCGAGATAGCCCTTCACCTCCACTCCAGCTCTGATCTGGCCATCCACCTCCACTCCACATCACACACCAGAATGGAGATAGCCCTCCACCCCCACTCCACATCACCCTCCAGGTTGTAGGGTGATGGGGAATTATTTTGAGTGGTGACCTCCGGAGGGGCCAACTCTGGAGGGATGGACACATTTATCCCCCCAAAAAAGTTCTGGATATATTTTCAATAAAGAAAAACACAGCTTGCACTCAAGGATGATTATACTTTGATAACACAAAACGAAAGTAGCCGCGTAACAACTTCAGAAGTATTAATAATTGCCCATATTGTATACTCGAGCATGAAGAAGGAGATGGTATACTTCCGAAACTGTTACGCTTTAGTTTATTTTTGTGTTATTACCGTATATTTAGTCTTGTCAAAAAACTTGTTTTTCTTTATTAAAATAGTCTCATAAAAGATTTGTCTTGTCACCCAGTCATATATCTTCTGGACTGATTTTTTTTATTTAAAAATATCATGATATTTGGTATAGATGCTTAGTTTTGTTATCAAACATTCGCAACCCCCCCCCCTTTTCCAGTAGCGAAATGGAGGGTACACACGGGTAAACGCCGTGTAACCACTTAATATTTTAAATCACAGCGTGTACCCACCTCAGCGCATAAATATAATGGAACGTGTTTTCAAATCCGGAGTTTTATTAACCAGCGTGTACCCCAAACAAATGTTACCATTCCACCCCTGCCCTTTTCAGCTTCAAAATGAGAGGGAAAGTTCTGTTGTAATATCTTGTGTCCTCTTTTCTCAAGAGCTCAATACCCAGTTGCTCTCTCCCGAACTCACTTGGCGGCGTTTTGTCATTTTATGGGTCGAAGAGACCTCCTAGCAGTTCCTCCCTTGTTTTAAAAAAGAATACTTTTAACACTACCTTATATTCATACATAGAAATCTGTTATATGAAATAGCATATAGTCGTGGATTGTATTTACAGGGTGAAGCATTAAGTGAGTGAAACATTAAGAAATAATCTTTTTGTTATTTTTTTTTTCTAATTGACCAAAACATACCCGATCTTTACATTACCCTCCAAAACACCCTCAGCTCATAGAATTACCCGAAAATCGAGTAATTACCCACCAATTGGCAACGCTATTAACAGAGTGTTGCCAACGTGTGGAATTTTGACAGTTGTATGTAATTTGCGTGGAATGGAATGTTGTATGGAATATGTGTGGATTATTGTATTTCCGCTGTTCCTCTATACAATTTTACATGTTACAGTCTTTACCTATTACAGTTTTATTTTATTTATTTAATGTTAAGTGATCAATACATTTAGAAAAAACAATACATTTTCGTTAACGGTGTAAGCTGCACATGGAATGACGTCTGAGGGATAAGTACCTCGACAAAACACTTTTGGGGAAAAGGGTGAAGAATATAGCAGCTCGGGATTTCGTGTAGGTACCATTTCGGTATTTGCATTCCACGTTTTACAATTGACTGCTTTTGTTTCTGAATGTGGTATGGGCCGATCATAGGTGCATGCATATGTGTCATCTAGAACAGGATAAAAAGGATGAAGTACCTGGATTACTTCCTACATGGTGGAAGCTGTAACATCAATGAACGGCAACATATTATCATTTTTGTTTCAAATTCTTTCTTGCGCCCTATATCTTGTAGACCTGCCGCGTCATCCTATTCTTTTTCTGTGTGTGTGTGGAAATGTGTGTATTTCGAGCACTGATTTGTGGATTTTAGACATATATAGTGAGTAACTGCAGCGGGAATAGCTTTACTCTGCACTAGGTAAAATATGTAGTGAAACAAAATAAAAGCACATTATTTCACGTTTTAAGAATTGTTAGTGAACAGGAAGCAGGGCTCGAACACACGTGCCTCCCCAGTGCTGATTGAAAGTAACCACTGGACTACGGGATTCATTTGATGGAACTGACAGAAGAGTGACTACTTTCAATTAGGAGAATTAGATTCAAGGAGTAATTTCAGACTTGTGCATTCGGGAGGTCGTGGTTTCGATCCCAGCAGTCTACAATCCTGACTGAGGGTTGGTTTTCCAGTTTCATTTTCAGTAACATGTTATGATGGTATTAATTATAGGTTTTTTGTGTCCCATCGGATACATGTCACATAGGATACGTGAAAAAGGGGGAACACAATGACATTCCATTTGTGAGCATATGGACTATAACAAGCACAAAGTCTATCTACCATCTTTCTTTAGTTAGGAATATGTATTTTTTAATTATTAGAACGTATACGAATAAGTAGATTGCTTTTTGTTGCTTCCATTGCATAGCTTTGATACGGCTGTTCAAATTATTATTCGTTATTATTATTATTATTATTATTATTATTATTATTATTATTACGATTCTTATTATTTTAGCAGTCATTTTCGGCAAACAAGATTAATAAACACTGGTCTTGAGAGACAAGGAAAATCAAGGACTTTCAAAAGGGGGTACACAATGACGTTCTATTTTCATAAACAGGACGCCGCAGGTGACGACAATCTCTTATTATGGGGAACTAATATAATAACTCATGCTGGTTGGTATTCGAAGCAACGCTATGACTAAGAAATGCATATACTTTACTACAAACACAACTAATTATTTAACATATACCAACGGGGAAGGGGGAACTCACTAAAGTTAACCTGCAACGATGAATAGTTCGGCGGGTAAATAAGAGAATATTTTTTTAAAAATTAGCGGTCCACACCAGGAACAATATTGAAATAAAGAAGAGAATGTCAAGAAATACAATACAGAAGTATCATTTTCCGTTCAAATCATTATAATCCAGTCAAATTGTGTTTTTAACAGGAAAGTTGTGGGGTAGTTTCTATTTCTTCCATTGTATATGTTGTTTTCTTTGGAGGGGGATGTTGAATCCGGATCTGATGTTTGATAACAAATTTTCGTGACGCAACATTGAATAAAAAAGTAAAAAATCTCTGTTTTGGCGTTTTTTTAGGTAATAACTCGGAAAATATTAACTTTTCGTAAATAAACTCCCTATTCAAAATGTAAATACATGATATTTAGTACAAATGTTAAATAACAGGATTTTTTTCTCCGACGAATCGTTCAGGCTCAAGCGCTAGTTTAAAATTGTCGTATTTTATCTGCCTCCTCAAAAAGCTTTCTCCATTCCTAAATTAATTTATTACTAAAGGCTGTCATTTAGTGAATTCCTCACAGTTCTCTGCCAATACCTTATTTAAATCGTATATGTAAAGGTACAGGTCATTTTTTCAAAAATTACATACTGCTCAAGTTATTTAATGAAGTCGGAAATTGTACAGATTCAGTTACAAGATCTTTAACAAAAAATCTTAAACAATTATTACATATTGTTATATGATATTACACATGATTATATACAGTATTACATTATTATATGAGCAAAAAATGTATGGGCCGTTGTCGTTTAGAGTGTCCTGGTTGAGGTTCTTCAAAGATTTATAGAAGCTATAGAAGGAAAGAGAGCTTACAAACCAGACGGGGCATTTATAAAATCATTTGGGGAGGCCGGGAGAGAGTAAATAAAATGAAAAAACGTACAAGTCGGGAATGTTTTTTTTCTAGTACTGGAGATGACAGAATAGTTCAACTAGCGCTTGAGGCCCGAAGGGTTCATCGGAGAAAAGAAAAACTAAATAGTAAAATTTGTAGGAAATTTTATGGAGATCCATTTTGAATAGGGAAGTTCTTTAGTTGATAGTTTCCGATTTATAAGCATTAAGCAAAGCACTGCCAAAGAATGATTGTTTTTACTTTTGTTTGCATTTTTTCAATGATGCATCACGAAATTTTGTTAGCAAACCTCAGATTCGGATTCTGCACCCCAAAAATATAGAATGGAAGAAATCAAAACTACCCCACAACTTTCTCGCTAGGGTCCCTTTTGAGCACAAATTGACTATTACCTGACTCAGGAGAAACCCGGGACAACACCTCAGTCAGAATGGTCGGCCGCTGGGATCGAATCTAGAACATCCCGAAAGCTACGCTAAGATCTACCAACTTTTAGCCATTATTTGGGTTCGTCTACGTTTTGTAGTGGTGGAAACTTCTTTACTCTAAATACATTTTTCCACCTTACGAAGTGTATTCATGAATAAGAAAGGCATGTGTTTAACTAGTAAAGCATAGTAGGTTAATTTTAAATATGACATTGATACATGAACAAGTATGTTTCCAGACCCAGAGCGGGTATTGAACCTATGACCATGTGCAAATAGACCTGAAGAAGCAACTGCTTAGATGTACGATCATTACTGAGCAAGTTCGAATAACATTAGTCAGGATTGTCCACCACTGGGTTCGAACCCACGACCTCTCGAATGCTACATGATCAAACCGTTCCTTCATCTCATAGACGATCTTCGCCATTCCATTATCTCCAGCTATTCCAACATTGGCCTTGTGTACCGCAAGAAAGAACATAAGTCATGATGATCGTCCAAAATATCATAATTGTATCATGTCGGTAAATGAGTTAAATTCACGCTGAAAGATTTGAGGACCCAACGTATCATACTGAGCTATAGAAAAATCTGTAAAGAAAAAAAAAAGATTGTCTTTATATGAAAAGTAACAATGGAATATTCTATGTCACTCGACTTTCGTCGCTTTGCACATTCCATTGTTCAAGATGTCGGGAAGTGACTTAAACTAATGGTGAAAGATTTGAGGACACCACGAACCTTTTTTTAAAATATAGTTTTAAAATGTACCTATTTCTAACTAAAGAATTGTATTCAAACGCATTACATCATAGCCTCTACAATAGCAATTGTGCAAACAATGCTTCAAAAAGACGTGTTGTCATTTTTCTACTACCCCCGAATCATCAGAAAAGAAAGGCATGTGTTTAACTAGTAAAACATAGTAAGTTTACATCAAATATGTCATTGATACCTGAATGAGACTATGTTTCCAGGATGTACTTGAAACTATGACCGTCTGCATAAAGACCTGAGAGCAAGTTCGAACTACATTTTCACGTGTAACGCTGAGTTGCCAAGCGTACGCGCCAACAAACATCTAAAGCACATTTTCAAATTTAAAAAAATGAAAATTGCATTGCTTTTATTCTTTTTTTTCCATATTAAACCCAGCACAATTACTGGACAGCGAGCCTCCGTAGATCACTGGTAGAGCGTTGGCGTAGCATTCCGGAGGCCCTGGGTTCGATCCCACATGCCGACTATCCTGATTGAGGTTTTCACAAGGATTTTCCTCAGTTATACCACGCAGAGGCCAGGATAACCCCTTCAGCAGAGGCCCTGGCCTACACCTCGAATACTTCTCTTCCCCTATCCAGGCCTGAGCCTAAAAGCCATAAATAAAATTCAACCCATAAATAAATTCAATTACTGGACATTTGAGACGATACTGCACTAACTTCGAGCTCCTCTAGTTCCGAAACAAGACATACCTTAAAATTTCTTCAAATTAATTTTCTCCTGTTTTGATATAAATAACTACTCCTCGAACTTCGTGCTATTCTATGTTGGCCCTACTAATTGATTTAATTCTTTGACAACAACAATCTTATTTCGCGAAACCTGTCTATGTGGCACTCTAACAATCAAAAACAGTGCTTAAATAGATGTATCGGGTACTACTTCGAGTGTAATTTTCAAAACCGAAACCACTTGCGCCAGTATGTGTTGAGTTATAACGTCATTTGTGACGATGCCGCTTTAACTTGGAGCACCTGTAGCTCCAAAACAGTGTACATCTTTGAATGTTTTCAAAGGAACATTTTTGCTGTTTTGATGTAATCACCTACCGAACTTTGCGCCATAAATTCGGGGACAACATTATGTAGATTTTGGTATGTGTGAATTTGAACGCATCTTTAAATCTTTAGTCTACTTTGGTTAAATATATATGAAAGAAAAATTAATTAATGGATGTATTTGTAGATTCTGTTACGAAAAAACATAGAGTTTTTACTTATACCTAGGTATATTCTTAGATTAATGTCAGGTTACATAAAGCAAGGAACATTGTTTCTTTTTCTTCCTTTCCTTTCAATCATTGCTGAGGTCAGCAAATTCACAAAAAGTTGTCCTAAAGCTATTTCTTTCTGTTTTATTGATCGCTGTAGGTAACACTCAAAGTGAGCAACTACACAACACTTTTTATAACAAAAGGAATTTATGATTCCTTTAGCAAACCTTAACATAACACATTTATCCGTTTTAGATTACGAAGCAGCATTACTGAAAACTTCACACTGTTGTTGTGACTGCTTGGGGCAGAATTCCTTGGCTTGAAGATGACGTCACATACACAGATCTTCGACGATAAAATCAGGAGAGAATATAATCAGCAAGCGATATTTTCTAGTGTGCTGCTAGGGCAACGAAGGGAAAGGGAGGAGGCAGGAAGCAGGAGGCAGGACAGATATCTCGTTGTTGTCCAGACGTGGATAAGCGAAAACCTCCGTGTAAGTTTGGTGGACTACGATACCGATTTTGCATTTCAGGAACTTTCTTCGCTCGCTGTACTATTAGCACTGAAAAATAATTATACATAATGTAATGTTAGTGGATGGGGCATAACAGTGATATTGCATATTAATGACTTATAGCAGTTTCGCGTTGCCCTGTTTGCTTCGATGCTGCAAGTCAAACTTAAATAATTTATTTTATACATACAGTAAGAACGCAAGTCAACTGTCAAATGTCTAGGCCCAGCTTCACTCGCCGAGGATGGACATGAATTACTTACAGCCAACCCTGAATATAAACTGTGTGAAACAACAGCATTACAGCTCTGCTGCTTACTCGATTGCAAAGGATAAAGAAAGTTGTATGCAGTAATTAGTAACTAAATTAATTTCGATAAATGCATGTGAGTTTTGGGCTGTACGCATATTAAACAAAATTAACATTCTGAAAAACAAAAAGGTTATTTTCCTTCAGCTGAGAAAGTTAGCTATTTCTTCTTTTAAACTAGAAAAGCACAATAGATACTTAAAATATTGATTTTTTGCCACATTAACTTCTGGTGTTAGTAAATTGTAATGTAACGGAAGTGAATGGACACGTAATTATGGCTTGCGGCAGTATGTATAATTTGCATCCCTGCAGTTATATTTCCAACCGTCTCCTTTAACGTAACTAAAACTCACTGTATGAAGTAAGAAAGGCTTTTCCAATGGAATTTATCCAATTTCAGATCAATGCCAAGGGACCAGAAAGAAGTATGTTACATTCTGTATTGTCTGTAGTCCAATATAGAACAGTACAATGCAATATACTGTATGTATAATTCACAGAGATTAGTTGTCTATTTCTGACAAATAAGTTTCAAGATATGTCAATACATTTTTACATTTAAAAGATCGAATAAAGTGACCAATAACACTAGAGTAAAATACATACTTAAACATATCTACTGGATTCAACGCGTTAATGCTGCAGCATGATGAGCTGTAATCAAACCATTGAACCATATGCAAAGAAGAAAATTTCTGGGCGAAATCAAGCTTCTTATCAACTAAGACGTCTTTGCATGAGAGCGTTTTCTGTAAAAAAAAAAAAAAAGATATATATAAATTTTAACACAATGTTACTCAGAATTAAAATCATCTGTGCAGAACTGGCTTGTAAAAAGGAAGTTTAAGAATTGAAGGTTCAACACTGGTTTAGATAATAATCAGTTAATTTAGAATATGCTTAACATTATTATTCCACAGTTGGGATTGATCCTAGAGGTCAAAGACAAGAATCTTAAATGAACGTATTGTGTACTGAATAGTTAGTCGAAGGCAAAAGGCTATCTTTCTAAATAAAGATGGATCGTAGTGGAGTATAAAAACACAATGAAACATACAGGCTGGTGTCGACACTGGGATTCTGGTTACAAACCAGAAGAAATCTAATAACTGCCAAATAAAATCCCCAACTAACATACTCATATAAGTAGTAGGAGGATATGTTCTGCATTATGCCAGATCACACTTAAAGAATGGGAGAAAATGTATTTTAATATTATATTCCAACTTGTCCTGAAACACTTCAAAGTAGATAATATTAGGTAAAATAAGCCATTATCAACAGGATTATATCTGGACCACTTAGCTACAGAAATTGGATATACTACAGGTCCGTACTATGTCCTCAAACTGGTTCTGTACCAACCATGAAAATACTCTGACAGAGGTAAACCTGAAATCAGGCCCCACAATTATATTTACAACATTTAATGGAAGATCTTGACGTAATATATAATATGAATTCAAAGAGCGACACGGTGTTCATCATAAATCGTAAACACTCACTCATAGTTATGTATAATAACAAATAAGACCACTCTACACTGTTCAGTTTAAAATTATTCTATGACAGGAAGCTCAAATCTTCATTCTTGCACGTGGAACTAAATTCTTTGTAGAAAAACTATCAATAAAACAGCAGGATTAGCACTTTCTGGTCACCTATCAAAATAAACTCACAGAAACCAGTTTGAAACAACAGAAAATATTCCAAAAACGAAAGGTATCATTTGCTAGAAGTCAGCGCTAATATGCTTACGTGTGTAAGTTATCTACGCACTTCGAAACCATTAAACGAACCACCTATTTCTGCTAGAAAACATACGACCGGCATGCTGATGGGGTAAGGTTTATGTAATGGTAAAGTTAAAATGAAAACATAATACACAACAGGGCTTCATAGTAACTATGTTACCTGCCTTGAGTGAAAAGTATCAAGTGAAGCATATAAAATATATCTAGGTTTATGTATTTCTCTGACTACCAGCTATAGATAGAAATCTTACCCAAGTGCATTACGAACTGTTCACAAATTATAGCTTGATCAAATTTTTTAAACAACTTACCTTACATCACATTGATCAAACTCTGGCGCACGTATATTATAGATTTTTATACACTCCTTCAGTGGCGGCTCGTGGTCAAAATTGTAAGTGAAGTGATTCCAAATAACTAATATACCCATTCTCTATTCATCCCGAATTTCCTGGACTGACTGGTTTACCCGTAATGCCGCTTACCATATTAAATGTTGATGAATATTTGTAGAGAAATTAACTGCTAAAAGTTGGGACCCACTATAAATATGTAAATACAGTTTAAGATATGACAAATTTCGCCGACGACTGAGCGTGGGAACAAAAACATGCCTATGTTAGTATACGCCCAAGAAAACTGCAGTACTTTGCTAAATTTCATTTACAAGAAGTCATTCGGGAGTGGCAAAGGTAATGATTTTGTAGAAGAATTTTCCACTTGTATAACAGAGAATAAAGTACTAGACTGGCATAGTGTAGTTATACAGTATATTTATTGTTTAATTGTATAAAGGTCATTAACTGAGAAGAGAGTACTAAATAACTGCCTAACTTAAAATTTTAAAATCTAACATTCCACCCTTTAAATGTGAAGCAGGAAGAACGGAATAAACCAAAACACCAGTTGCATGAACTATCGCAGCGTAGGGATTTAAACTGAGACTTTGTCCTCCTTTTCAGAATACTATACTCATCGACGTAACGTTGTATTATTAATTTGTGGTTTGATACGCACATTTCCAATGCCAATATTAGACGGATTCAAATGAATGTACAGTGCATTAGTGACGGGGACCGAACAGCCGTAACTCAGTTGATGGAGCGTTGGTTTAGCAATCGAAAGGTCTTGGGATTGTTCCCAGCGACCGCCATCCTGATTGATGTTTTTCGTAAGCCACACTAAGCAAATGCCGGGATGGTAGTCTACTTCCAAACTTGGGATGGTAGCTACTGAACGAAAGTTGCCTAAATGCCATGCAAAGACAAAATCAGTGATGAAAATGATATCCCGTGGAAATGCAAATTCAAAGAATAACTAGGCATATATTCTAGGTCTTGTAAATGCGGAAAAGTGATAGCTTTCTCAACCCAAAAATTATTTGCATAAAGACACATCCAGCATTGAAGGACCTTTATATATGCTGAGTGCTGAAAGTTTAATATTACTATTAGAGGAAGGCAATGGATAGAGAGAAAAAATACGAATGAAATTAGATGATGGCCTGTTGAAAATATTCTTCGTGACATTTTCCGTTTTCAGGCTCCCCTAAATTCAACTTATTTTCTGCTTCAAAATTTATTATTCGAACAATACATACACAATGATTTTTCAGATGCAGTGCACAATTTTAGAGTAATGTTTGAAGTTTAGTTTAATTTACATTTAAATTATGGCATCTAAGGTCTAAGCTCGTCACGTCTGAAGAATGGCGTCCCTTGGCGAACATTTTATTACACCTAAAGCGAGAGTCGAGCTGGCGTTCCTTAGTTGTTATCCCATTGGGAAACACCTGCTTTTGAACCCACCAATAGGCCATCTTGGCTGATGTTTTTCCAGTTTTCGCGCTCTCACACCAGCTTGATGCTGGGATAGTTCCTTCCTTTCTTCTACTTTCCCCATCCTGACCTAATGTAAACAAAACATGACTAAAGGCTATAAATAAAATTCAATTCAAATACACTCGTAACGAGATTGATACTGACTTTCAGGTGATGGTTTTGAAATCTTTAAACGAATAAAAAATCCCGTGCTCTAGAATATTTATTCTTGCTAATAAACGTTCAAGGCAATTAGAGCGTGACCTGTTCAATTAAATTAAGTGGATTTTTCCTTAAGATACAGAAACTATTATATTAGGCCTAATGTGTCAAAATTACACAAAATTACTTTGCTGCTGAAATCAGGAACTCCCAAAATAATATTTATTAAGAGAAGTTATAAATGAGCTTACAAAATTATAAAGACAGTCTAATATATATATATTTCAATATTTACCAGTAGTCCAGCATTGACGTCTTAAGCGTGTAATCACTCAGCGAGCTCAACTTCAGACGGAAATGAGATGAATAGAACGTCTAAGGTCTCTATTCTAGATGATATCCAGGAATTAATGGAGGAAATATGAAAATATCTGTCAGAACGCATGGATGTTCAAAGGTTTATTGAACTTGTGCTGGTTCCTTATCAATGATCTGTGGTGAAAGATCACTAGGCGACGTGGACTGGGCATGTATAAATAAGGGTGAAAAAAAATGAACGTAGTGGATGGCATATTGTAAATCTATATATTCGGACTAAAAATGCAATTAATATTTACACATATGGATAAAGTTTGACGAACACCCCTTCCTTTAGTTCCAACCATCAGCATCTTAATTCTGCAAATCCATTCCACCACGACTTACAAATCAGTGAAATCTCTAATATATCGAGTTATCGTAAACTGAAATATTCTACTTCTACCCAGAGTACATTTTAAGTAAGGTTAGCATTTTATAAAGATCAGCCATTAACATAGCCATATGTTGAGACTTGATTCTATAGCTTGGTCAAGGAGCTCATACATAACAGAAGTGGAATACTTCAAATTCGTTGTATCTAGCATTGTTCGCCTGAATTAACTCACTTGGCACTAGGTCTATTACAGCTCTGGCATACATACTTATTCAAGGATATTTGTCTATAAAAATGCCATGCCAAAATCGTCATTCCCTTTCACTATACATACATGAACAAAAGAGGAACAATTGTACAGGTACACATGGTGCTGATGCAGTGGGGACAAA
>JAGDQP010038136.1:0-18295 GCA_022664845.1 Lepisma saccharinum
ATATATATATATATATATATATATATATATTGGCAGGTGCGCACCTGCTTGTTGAGAATGAGTTTTGTTTGTTATTTTAGTATTTTGGTTTGTTTATCTTTAGGCTCAAAGCCATGTTTGTTTATTATGCACTTGTGGTGCATTTAATCAGCAGTAGCGTGATCTACATTAGCGTCTGTTAATAGACTCTTTAATGCTAAAAAGTTGTTTCAGTTGTCGGTGTGAGATGAGCGTTATTAGGCCTTTTTTAAGTTGTTTTTTTAATAGTTTTGTTCAACTATGACAAGACTTGGTTGAATAGGAGTGCCCAAGGAGAGAACAGATTCCGTCCTATGTAGACAGATTTTGTTTATTCTTTGTCATACGTTTTTTTTATTTTTTGTTTCTAGCATTATTAGGCAGTATTAGGTACTCGAAACCTTTGATTCTTTCTCAATATTTTGTTAACATAATGTGGGGGTCACATTTTGTGCTAAGTATAGCAAATTAGTCATCTTTTGTTAATATCAGTGTTTTGCCTAAGCGACAGGTCTTTTGAAGTAAGTTTAACCTTCTTCATTAACCTATTAGTCCAAACGTGTGTGAGGAGAGTTGTGGTTTGGCCCCTTATGTGGATTTAAACCCTTTATTTCTAGAGGGTAAATTAATGTGGAGGATTTTGGAAGCTGAGCTTCGTTTTATTTAACATCAAGTTTTGAAGATAGTTTCGTTTCTTGTAAAAACTATAGTGGCCTTAATGAAGGCCTTTGTTTTTATTTTATTAAAACAAGCTTTATGTTTTATCAGTGTGGAGGCTACAAGTTTGTTTTCTTCAAGGGAATCCAGCGCTATTGCATTTACTCTGGATTTCCCAGTTTGTTTGGGTTCTGTGTTGTGAAGGTTGTTTTACATACTTTGGGTTGTAGATCCTTTTTTTTGTTTAAGTTGTTGGATCTTGTAAATTTTGCCACAGTATTTTCAATTTGGCTGTGGCATCATTCTAATTGTCGTCATAAAGTTGGTTGAATGCTTGTGGAGCTAATGTTACTCTGAACAAGATTCAAAGTTGGTTTTTCAGTTTCAATTTAGGTACAGGACTGCGTTGCACTTCACGGATAGTGTGCCTCTGTGTTGAAGGATTCTGGTCTTTGCCTCTAACCGGATACGAACCCGGCCTGCCTTTTTCCAGAGTCACCTCAGAAGATTTTTATAAATTGTCCATCTTGAAATTGGCTGCTATCAGGACAGTTTGCGCTAGCTGTTTCCTGCCGATGTCGAAATACTTTGCAGATTAAGAGATTTTGGTGGCAGTGAGTGTAAATACCTTAGATACCCTTCTGTTACGTTTTTCAATGTTATGAAGCGTGTGGACTCAGTAGTGGAAGATAAACTAAGAAGCAACAACGCACTGTGGGGTGAGATATTTTCGGATTGCATAGAAATGTTGTATGAACTTCCAGTATTTCGAAGTTTGGGATGTTGTGAAGATCATGTGTTTTTGTATTTGCCCAAACTGGTTTTCCACTATCTCAAGTGCCGTTTCATTTTCCGTGCAAAGGAGATTGCAAGACAATTGAAGGCAAAATCAAATGCACAGTCGGCGAGGAAATTAATGAAAGTTTCTTCACATTAGAGGTAAGCTTGCTACTTTTTAGTCAATATTTATTTGTTTGGAGTTCTCTTTAAATTTATGGAGGCAATAGTTTATGCTTTATTTCTGTATGTATAGATTTATTTATTTGTTTAATCTCCAATGATTATATATATAAATCTGTAAAAAGCGTAGTATTGACGAAGTAAAGTGATGCGGATTAGATGCTTTTCGCAATGCTCAGTGCAGTCGGGTTCGGACCAAACAGAGCTAGCGCCGCCACACGGAGAAACGCCTAAGTTCTTAACTTCCCTCACTTTCCAATTTACACACCCTGGTACTCCTATGTTACGATACGTACTTGATGGTGTAACACGGTTTTATTAAATGTCCATGCAGCGACAAAGAACATTGACGCTAAAGACAAGATACATTTTACAATCAGCTAGATATGTTATTTGACCATTGACTGAAGTATAACACGACTTATGTTGGGGGATTTCAACGCATAAGTACGTAGAGAAAAAAGTTTTAGACCCACTACAGGCAAATCAAGCCTTCTCGAAGACAGCAGCAACAATAAAGGAAGGCTGATGATATCGAAAATCTAATAGAAGACCACGTACTTCGAACACAAAGATAAACAGAAAAACACATATATCTCTCCGGATGGCAAAACACACAATCAGATCGATTACTTATTAGAAGATAGACGAAGATATACCAGTATCTTACATAGAAGCGGAAGGTTACACTGATCATCATTTAGTAACCACAAAAGTATGAAAAAAATTGTGGGGATCGCTAATGGGGATTTAGAAGAAATAGATCCATGTTGAACCAGATTTTTGTTTTTAGACAAATATAAGAAACGCAATGAGATAGTTCACCAGTGGTATTAATTTTGAGAAAGTATTTAATTTTATCAAAGTTATAAAGCTACAGAATATCCTGGTATGATTGGAATTCCGAAACAAGCATATTCAGCTAATTAGGATATATCTTAGCAACCCCGCTAGTAGTGTGTCAGACAATTTCAAAATTCGCAGAGGAAAAGTGATGCCTTGCCAATATACTCTGTAACTTTCCATTAGAATGTGAGTTTCTAAACATAAAAGAGGAAAAAGACCCTTGCGAATTGGTGACCAATAAAACCATATCCTCGCGTATAGGCAACCCTTACAACACATCCTAATGATTACATAATAATATAAGATTATGTTTCTTAAGATTCAAGTAATGGGAAACGACTGGTTAAAATATTTCAAGGGTTAAAATTCTGAAATATGACCTGGTCTAGTGTCTTTCTTTCATTGGTCAGACGAAATTGATGCACAGAGTTTGGTGTACATTGGTCCAACAGTGTAGACAGACATACTGGCAAACAGACAGACACATGGATAAGCTTCATGGTTGAGCTCATTACATAATGGTTGAACTCCATTACATAATTTTGGTTTTATAAAGTAATTGTGGAAGATAATTTACCGGTATTGTACGAATAGTCCCATTTATCCTGACACATATACGACTCACCATTCTCTAATGTAATTCCGGTCGCATAGCTTCCCGGCGTTTCTTCAGGTCTTGTGATGCTGCATTGTTTTCACGTCTATTTTCTAAGAATTTCATTTTTTCCTACGTTGTCGTAAAGCATTTGAGGATGAAGAACAAATTATTCATTGATGATTAAATAAAGTACGTGAAATAATTATAGAAGAAACATATTCAACGCTTATTTTTGTGCATTTACTTACGAGAATGATACTTTCCCTGAATTCAACCATGTATTCAAGTCATAGAAACTTAACGAATAAATTGATAAATATGTAGGTAGATACTGATATTTTAAAAGCCATTAAACAAAGTACCATTTCCCCCATCCTACGGTGCACTGGTAACAATTGCATTCACTTTTAGGAGAAGGATCTCTAGTGTACAAAATTGAACCAACTTCTCACATTTATCCCCATAAGTTGTATAAGTGTCCGTTCTTCTTCTCATCTTGGTTGAATTCTGCATAATTTTTTTTAATACAATATCAAATATTCGTCAATAAAGTTCTCAGTTTTAAAGAAATACATTATTTAAGAAATGCAAATTCTTTTCCAAATAACAATTCAAAATTTACTAGAGAGATAAAACTATTGACTAAAACTTTGAAAAACAAAAACTGTCTATAAGAAGGAAGTAAATAAAACATTGTCTTTTGAAGTGTCCATTCTAAAACTTTTGTACCATTGTTAAAACTTGCTTGAAGCACTATAGATGGCTCTTGAAGCAGAAAACTGTTCATCCTTGACTTTTTTACCGAATTCTTTTCTAATTTCCATCTCTCTATACGAGAAAAGATAACAATTACTATATAAACTCAACGTTATTGGGAAAGAAATATCTTACTGCTTGTGACAAGAAAGAGGTTTTCTATTTTCTCCAAGTACCCTCTTGTGTTACCTGAATGACAATACATAACTTTTTGAGAAGGAAGTTCTTAGGGTTTCCATTCCGAGAAAATGAAGATAAACTACAGAGTTGTAGCGGATTGTTTCTTAGTACTGAAGTGAAGAAATTGATAAAAAGAGGAAATCAAGAGAGAAATGATGAAGCGAAGTTAAAATGAAAGAAGTTTCTGAAACGAGAGCATAGGTAGAGGATGAAAGATAGCTAAAAGAAGGATTGTTAGAATGTAAGGAAGAATATAAGAAAAAAGAAGTAAAGAAAGCAAAGAATAATAAAATATGATCTCAGACAGACGAAAAAATTAATGGAGCGTGTCATCAAGATTTGAATATTGGAATTTTCCTGCCATCTAGTGGAAATACAGAAAAATATACCATTTTCATGAATTATTATTTTTGTCGTATAAGTTCCTGTGATCTACAAAAATGTCAAAAGACTGGTACGTTCTAGTTTCTATACATTTCTTTTGCCTTTATATTAAAAACACAAAGATTTCATATTTAATAGCTTCAAACCGGTGGTTTTCATAATTCTAGAAGAAAAGAAGTAATGCGAAAAAGAAAAGATTTTGATCCTCGCGCTCTGGCTTATGTTACATGTCATATTTACTTTACTAAAAAAATATACATTCTTCGGTTTCCAAACCTTTTGCTTTTTTTAAAAAAAGTAATGTATCTTATTAGATTCTCTTATTATTTTGTTCAAACCATTATATTTGTATCAGTAGTGTGACTAACATTTCTTGCTGGGTCAGGGGGCGGAGGGAGACAAACCATACTTAATTTTCTTTCTCTCATACTTTTATATAGTTTGATAATCTTTCTGCAAATAATGTACAGAAAAACACAACTCTCCTTATAAACAGTTTAATCAAAATTATACAAATGTAGTAAAACGTTTCAATAACAAATATATAAACAATTTTTAACACAATATAAATATTATAAATATTTTAAAGTTATAAATTAGATTTTAAATGTTTGAAATTTGCCATAAAATATATAAATACTTAAATCTCAATAGATAAATCTTAATATCCAATATTATCTACTAACATTAGTTATTCTTGTTGTGTATTAAATCTAGATTAGTGGTAAGGGGTACAAAAATTGTAAGGGAGAATAAATTATACAATACTATACTTTGGGCAGTTTCGGCCCATAGATTCTTGTCTACGCCACTGATTAGAATAAGTATAAAACAATATGCGTGACATAAAATTGACCGATATGATGAGTACGTAATAAGTAAGTTAGCAGAATGGGATTTTCGATAAATGGAAAAAAAATTAACAAATTACAAAATATTTTAATATTGACAATGTATGTGGATTAGCTGGCTTTACTAATCTGTCTGACTATGAGGTCTGAGTACACTACTAATGAGAGTGGCGATGCTTTTTGATGAAAGGAAGTGGAAGAAAAACCACCCAGAGCCTTTGTTGAATGTACAAATAGGAGTTTTTGTTTGACTTGTCTGAAAACTAATTGTACAGAAAGTGAAGTTAATGTTACCTCCTTAACGCAGGGTTTTAGCCAACCCCTTTGGTCTAGTAATTACGATAATAAACTTAGCAATGAGATTGCGGAGGTAAAACTGGTTTAAGTGCTCTGATGATCATACACATTAAAGTTTTCCCTCAGTTTCACAAGGTGGTATGGTACCTTTAGAAGAAAACTCTGCCCAGGTATCTGCTCTGTCCCTGAAGGAGTACTTACTGTAGGAAGTCATCCCTTGGACCTATTTTAGGGACTTTAGTCATGAATTTAAGTTAAACAAAAGATAATAATTTGGGATATTATCCACTTGACATCTGATTACACAAGCAGCACAACATAAATTCCATTTCTCTTTCATTGAGAACTATATTAATTAAACCCACATAATGTAAATATACCAGACACAACTCATATCTTATGACAAACGATAGTTCAGTTTGTAACAGCGCATATCAAAGTCAACGGTATTGTCAATTGTGATTTGGCGAGTTGTACTCCCAGTTGATTTTTATATATGGGTTAATTTTTTAAAGGTTTTCATAACATTTAATTATTTACAAATCATTTAATATGGACATTATAAGCCATTGGCACGGGAAACATGATAATGTGATGAAGAAGAGTGGGTGAGGTGCAGTTTGAGGTCGCAACACGTATAGATACGAATGAGTGATCATCTTCTCATCTAGGGGCAACTATAGACACTTATAGACAACAGATGAGCCCTTTGTTGAACAATGGTGTGTACTGTGCCAGCAATGAGTATGAAAGGTGAGGTGGCTGCATGAACGATGATGAATGGAAGATGTGATGATGGAGAGAAAGTGTTACTCGTTACTGAGTAGTGTGTTGGAGAAATAGGCGTATGGACCGGAGGAAGTAACTTTGAATTTAACCTTTAGTAGTTCAGTTGCAGCATGTTGGATTTTGGTCAGGATATTATATCTAGTAAAAGGGTATAGGTTCTGCAGGGTGAGGGTAATGAAGGTGAGAAGTTGCTCTATGGGTCTTGGCGGTAGGACAGAGGTGGAAGTTGATGATTATGTGAGATCAGGGATACGGAGTGGAAGTGAGTAGCCTTGTGTTTCTGGAGACGGCACAGGACGTGTTTTCCACTTGGAACAAAAGATAGGGTTGTTTACGTTGGTTGTATTTCTTCGAGGGATTTATTTGTTAGTGTAGTTTCGGGTGGTGTATATGCCAGTGGAAATAACCGCATTTAAATTCATTAGGACAGTTTTTAGTTTCATGATAGTTCTAGGTTTGGCATTTCTCGCAGCATAGAGGATTGGGTGTTGAGATGCGGGATGGTTCGACACAGTGTCTTTTTCTGTAGACTAGTACTCCAAACTGTAATAATGAGAATAGATTTTTGATGAAGTTTAAGTACTGTACCATGTCACTTGATGATCCGTGTTGAGTTTTGATTAAGATGCATTTTGTGATTATATGTCCCTCGCACTTGAGTTCTGCTTCGACTTCTGAGTCTGACACGTCTGCATCAACACAACGCATTACGATTTATAACATTGGTGGACGCTTCGGTGGAGGTAGCATTCGAACAGTTTGGCTGGATAATGGTGCAAGGTGAGCGTTGGTGCAGAACATTTCGAAGCTGAATTTGTTTCGGATTGTGGTTGCAAAGTTACTTTCGAGTGATTTGATGATTATCTCACTTCTGGCAGGTGTGATTTCTTAGATAAGCTCGTGAGGGACATATTTAGTGAGCTGATAAAAAAAGTTGCTTTGCAGACTGGTACCTCCTATTAAAATTTGTCAATGGGAATGAATGAATTGGAGTTTGATGTTAATTAGCTTCTTGGTTGTTGCAGTCATGTCATCGTCCTGAATATCTAGAGGTAGGTGATCTTTATCGTGTGTTTGAGTTCGGACATTCGATCGTTGCTGTGGTTACGACTTAGTTTTGTGGAGTTCTTCATTATGCAGTCTCCTCCACCCTTCAGTCATCTCGTCATGTTTCGGACCGTATATCTTTCTCAAAACCGTATTTTCAAACACACGTAATTTATGTTCATCTGCTAGTGTCGTACTCCAACTTTCGCAACCGTAGAATATTACCGGCAGAATAACAATTCTGTATATTTTCAATTTCAATTTCTTTGATATTAATCGCGATGTTAGAAGTTTTTGGACTGAATAGAAACATGCGTTGCCCAATACTAAGCGACTTTTTATTTCTTCCGTGACCTGATTTTTGCTTGTTACGTATGTTCCCAAATATTTAAATTTGTTTACTTTCTCTATGACCTCATCCCTAATTCTTATGTTTTAATTTCCTTCATTCCCTGTGTTTCGGCTTGTTATCATGTATTTTGTTTTATCTAGGTTAAACTGTAGACCTATCTCATCACACGCTTCTACTAAGACATCGGTGTTAATTTGTAGTGCATCTATATCGTGCCCTATTAAATCTTCGTCATCCGCGTATACAAACAGTTGATTCAAACTATTCAATGATAGTCCCTTTTTGTTCCCTTTAATTTTTAAAATCGCATATTCTAACGCAAAGTTAAACAGTAGTGATGACAAGGTCGCCCTGTTTCAATCCGTTGCGAATCTTGAAACTGTCTGACATATTATTACCTATCCATATTTATGGAAAAGTTAGATGAAAAATGACTTATCTTGAGCGGGAATGGGCTATGGCTGAGTTATAAGGCAAGCTTGAAATCTTTTATTTTATTCATTCATCGTGAAATGATAAATATTTTAAACTTCGCTTAGTATCATATATTAGGTTCACAGATTCGAGCATAATTCTCTTTTTTTAAGGATCACGCCCTTTCTTCGCATTAGAAGGAGTCATAGGATAGATGAGGCAATTCTTGTCTTATCAATGCTTGAAATAGCACGTCACGTGATACGAACTCGCGACAACTTTGATAAATTTTCACGAAGCTTCACGTAGCCGCAGTCTTCCAGCAGTGGATCACTTCATGCTTTAGTAGGCAATTATTCTGCTTTTTCTGTTATCTGTTGTAGAATTTTTCTTAGAATGGACACAATGTAATTCTGGCAGAGAATTCCAAGTCAATGCGACATCTACATTTCTTTAATATACACTTATGATTAATTGCTTTTTTCTCAAACTTGAAGAGAATATTTAAAATTTACTTCAACGGTCTTTTAGGAAAGAAAAGTTGGCCGTTCAAATTAACACAATTACAATGCAAATAATTGTAAATCCTTAACGAGGCAAATAAATAATAATAACCGAATAAATTTATGGTGTACTTATTTTTATTTTATTTTAAATAACCATTTCACAAACTCTGTGTCTTTTCAGCAGGACAAACTCGCTTAGGCAATATGAGAAAAGAAATGAAACGTCAGCAAAATAAGAGTATATCCATAATGTTCTCTTTCTTTCTGTTTTTCTACATATATTTTTCTCCGTTCTCTATTTGGAATGTAAACCAAGGCAGAAAGGAATAATAAAAAAAAACAGCATGTTCAGCGTAAATGACATTTAGAATTTACTGTGGTGCAGAGGCATATAGGCATATTACACTGCAGATAGTTAAAAAAAAACGAACTCTCTTCAAAGTTACGGTCACGAGGGTGGGGAGAGAGAAAGAGGACTAGGAAGGTTGTATGGGTTCAGTCAATTTGGCACAAGTTGTTACCCTCGCCAAAAAAGAACCAACTAAAACTCTGACACACTGAAAACTAACGAACTAACGAAGTTTAGTTAGAAACTTAGTTTCAAGGATGCCAGTAAAAGAGGGCGGGGGGGGGGGGGGGCAGAAGAAGGCGTATGTTTCAGTCTTTAGCTTGTAACATACAGAGTACATAAGTGAGTGTCCTGGCCAGTTTTCCCCCACCATCGTTCTTGTTCCTTCTTCTTTTTTTTTTATTTTCTGTGAAAATTGCTAACGCTGGCGGCCATTCAAGTTTCCCTCCTTAAGACATTCAATTCCTCCGAGGGAAAGGGAACTGGGATGAAGACAACTAGGCGAAGGAACAGAGGAAAGAGGAACAGAAAAACGCAAAGAAAGCAAGGCAAAACGAAACTTCCGTGTCGCGTGAAGATGGTGTGTGTGTGGTAGGGGGGGGGAGGAGGGATTACGAAATGTTGAATTATCAAATTAAATAACCACATTAAAGTGGCGAGGAAGTAGAAGGGGTGTGTGTGGGGGGGTGACTGGAAATAAACTTCTTTCTTTTAAAGTTGTATTAAAGTGAATGTTTTAGTTTGTTTCCAAAACTTTGTTGCACTATTGTCGTCTGTTGGGTTCTTTATTCTTCTTCTTCTTATTTTAGCATGTAGTTAGATTCTGTATTTTTTTTTATTATTATTTCTTGGCCCTTATAGCGTTATCAAACGCAAAAGATGAGTTAAACTGTTTTCTTTAACGGTTGTTCAAATGTAAATGTTCTGAAGTAAAGATACAACATACACATAATAAGAGAGCGAGAGAGAGAGAGAGAGAGAGAGAGAGAGAGAGAGAGAGTGAGGAACAAACATCAAAACACAAAAGGCCAAGAAGTTAGCATAACATTAGAAAATAGCTTCCAAAGAGGAAGTGTTTGCATGCAAGAGTTAAGTTAGTTAACAAGGGTAAAAAAACAAAACAAAACAAAAACATGAATAATGTAAATTTTCTGAACGAGCTGGAAGACTTAGATATTTTCAAGACGAAAAGTTTCCAACACTGCTAAGTGATTCTTCTTCTAAGCATATGCCATTAGTCTAATATAAAACATATTATAGCTGATAGCACGAAGTAGGTATTTAAAAAAAAAAACTTGAATACAGTTGCTTGAACCTTTCTCTATTTCCACGTCATTTCTGTATTGAGGAAGCTACGGGGATATCCTTGACATTCTCAGTCGAGTGGCCGGTGGGAGCGAGACTTGAATCCGTACCGCCTCCCCGCTGCTTATCCGAAGTCGGCGATAGTAACAATTATACTATGATGGCCGTGTGAGAAGGTACATTAAATATGCTTCTTTCATTAAAAAAAGAGCTTTAGTTTCTCTGAAGCCACTGTGTACTCACGGGAAGAATATTAAAAAAGACGCGAGATATTGTGGTAACTGGTTTAACACCTTACAGAAGAGAAAAAGGGCGTGGCTTTGATAGAGATTTAATTTTCCTAATGAATAACTCAAAAGAGAATATAATACTTAGTCTCATTTAGATTGTAAGAATAGGCGAAGCCGTTATATGTGTAAATGCAAAAGCCCTGAGCATTAACACCTCCAAAACACAATTTTAGTTCAGTGAAATATCTTCCCTATAATCGTCACTCGATTGTCCTCAGCGAGAGGCTTCGTCTCAGTTTGTTCAAGTCTCTACACTTCCCACTTACAAAGATTTACCAGACTAAAACCTACAAAGGTTTTTCTACTTGTAGAGGTTTCCTAGCATAAAGATTTAGACGTATAGAGGTTCAAAGGCACATCCAGGAAACAACAAAAAATCGAATTATCGAGATTTTTACTTCCCAACATTTGACTTACAGAGGTAATTTAACACGGGGTAGAATAGGGAAGGTGAATTGGAATAAATGAAATTCGAGTTATCAAGGAAGTCGAGTTTTTCGAGCTTTCACTGTATACATAAAAGAACAGGTAGACCATTCCCAAAGCTTTGGTTCTCATTGACTAAATGGCGTGTCATGTCCTTTGGAAGATACCGTACCTTATAAGCAGCTTAGCACAAGCGTGATGTTTGTTATACTAGGCGCGCTCTCTTCTCTCTGCGCTCTATGTTGAATTTGTCTGCGAATATCTTTTTAAAGGCTTCTAAGTAATAAAATATTTGATTATTTAACATCAAAATAATTGTTTACTACCAAAAAGTCTAAATATTACAATTAAATTTTAACAGTAAAATATTATTTTTTTATAATTGCAATAAAATTTTGGTATGATGTTCTGGGGCTCCCAAAATAAAAAGAAACATTAAAAGACGTAAAATACGTATCAAACAGAAAAAAACAGCTAATTTTTAATTGCAAATTTCAGCCTTATTAACAAATTCGAGACCACATTATGCAGATATTTGAATTATTTGAGCTAACCCAACAATTTGAAATACTGTGAATTATGTTATGCGTTTTAAAATTTTGCTTTTTCATTTATATGGACAAACATGTATCAATATTTACTTACATTTTAATATAATACCAGAGAATATAAAAAAAATATATATTTTAGTGCCTCGGGTAATGTATTTCATTCAGAAAGCTCATTTCGATTCATTTTGTTTTTTTTTTCTATGTGTGATTCCTTGTTAGGTTTTGTGTGTTTCTGTGTGCAGAAAGTTGTTGCATCTTCCCCAAACGTCTCAGGAGTCCACTGTTGTACACCTCACTGAAGAGATAGCCAATTACTGTTGCAAACATGCTTCTCCACGCAATAATATCACCTCGTTTTGAATTTGTATTTATTTATGGCCTTTTAGGTAACTTTGGTTTATGCTTTGGAATCTCGAATTCGGGACTTATAGGTAGAAAAACAAATCAGGTAATTTTCGGTTCATGGCATTCTTTCACTATGACTATTCTACGAACGGAATTTCAGAGTAACTTCCGATATGAATTAATTGACAGTTCTCTGGTGAGTTAGAATACCATTTCTTATTCCCTAATCAAAAGTTTATCCATTTCAAGTAGTTGCTTATCTCCTTAAACCCTTGTGTACGAGGGTTATGCCGTGCGTAGTAATAAAGGACACAATGCGAAAATTTCAAGCTACTCTGAATACTAGCGTCATATTATGTGGAGAAGATAATCTATTTAGAGCAAAAACACTGTAGTTATGGATTTTTTTAGTCCTATCTGAACAACAAATGCTATCATGCATCCTCCTACACTACGGAAAGCAAATCTCAATCTAATGATAAATTTTATATAAGTAGGTCGGAGAGATAATTGAATTTGTAAACAGATCTGAACAACATGAATACTCTACGGGAAGAAAAGCCTAACTTATTCCAAGCGATAATTTTCTAATACTAATTGAAAATTAAGGACTTATTTCTTTTTTCCGGTAAACATTGTCTCTCATATACTTTGAAATGTAAACAAGAATTAAGCTTACCTGCCTATTAATTGTCATATTTCATAGCATACAGAGAAGTTTAATCATTCTTAGCTATGACTGCCATCTTTCTTATGCTAAGAAAATATATTCTAATAAATATAATTTATTTTTAATCTTTTAAATTGATAAAGCATTCCAAGTGGTAAATATTATGGAGCATATTATCCTATTGTCTTCCTACAAATACCATCTTCCATCTTCTATAGTAACAAATATATCTCTCACATTCTATGGGAAGAATAACAAAGGACACTACAGAGAATTGCGTGTCGATTGCAGAACATATTTCGCCCATTCGAAAGAGATCCTAACACTATACACAACATTGATTGCTTGTCATGGGCGGATTTATGGGGACATTCCCCTCCTAGTGATGTCAAAATGGCTTTAAATAAATACAGGAATAGCTTCTACTCTTAAAGTAATTGCCCTCCCAGTTTCTCTCTCTCCTAAATCAGCCCATGCTGCTCGTCTAGAGAAGTAACCAATTATTTTTTGTTTGAAAATAAAAAAAAAATCATTTTGTCCTCTTTCCTAACACAGAAATACTTTTTGAGAACCAAATATCACAAATGAATTACTGACAACAAAAATAAGAAATATGTTTGTTTTTTTAATCATTTGCTGAATATTGTGCTTCATTATCAAAGTACAGGGTTTCCAACTGGCAGTCAATAAATTTCCTATAATGGTAAATAAAAATAAATTTAATGTTGCAAACTGTGTTTAACATACGAGGCGATACGATCAAAGTGTCGATTAAACATCATCATCATATTCAGTCGTTTTCTATCCACTGCTAAAGAAAGATCTCCCCCTTTTCTCTCCACATATCTTGGTCTACTACTGTTTTCCTCATATGATCAGTGTCGATTTTCAATGGTTATCCTGGAATAATATTCATGGTTGCCAATACTGCATTTTCTGTTTGAATATGATGTTTATTATAATCAGAGAATATCAAATATCCAAAACAGACGTAGTACTACGTAAAAATACTAAATTATTAACCGGTTTGTAACACTGACAACCTGGTGACATCACATATTAACTTCTACTATGTACTCCCACTGGATACAAATCAACTCCCATAAAATAACTTTAATTGTTATGCATCTTTGGCATTTATAGCAACATTTTAGTTTTATTTATCACTAGGAGACATTCAATTTCGGGCCCGAAATTGGAATCCCCGTATCTCGACAATAAAGCGGAATTCTACAAATATAATTTCTTTCTTGTTTGCTTGTCCGAAAATCAAATGCGAAGTTTGGTTGTCGAATTCAGTTCTTGTGTTAAAAATGAGGTCATAATATTTTTTTAACATTAAATTGAACCTTTCAGAATATTTTTAGAATATTCTAGAACATTCTAAAAGCTTTTAGAACATTCCATAAAATTCCAAGACGTTCTATATCCAGATTTTGAAATCATTCTGACCGAGCGGTCGTAGTGTAGTAGAGCGTTGGGTTAACAATAAGAAGATCTTGGGAACAATCCTTGCGACCGCATATCCAGACTGAGGATTTTTCTAAGTTTCCTCAGTCATACCAGGCAAATGATGGGATGGTCCCTACTAACTGGGTCCTGGCCAAATACCTTACAACCTCATTCCCCCGTATTGTATCCATGCCTGAGCCTGAGATGCCTAAAGGTTACAAACAAATTCCAATTAAAATGACTCTCAAGTTTTCATAACATTGTAGCTTGGCCCAAGAGAGCTTCAGTCATTGCTCAAATGCAAACTATGCTGCGTTCTAGGTCTCTGTTGGATACTATGATACTGCTTTGTGTTTGAGTCTGGTGGATATAAGAGAACATGTAAAACGCCTTACTAATTCGAAAAAGAATCAGTAAATCAAGGATGACATAAACGACGGAACTACATTAAGTAGAGGTAATGGTGGTAGTAGTAGTGGTGGTGGTGGTTGTAAGTAGTAGTAGTAGTAGTAGTAGTAGTAGTAGTAGTAGTAGTAGTAGTAGTAGTAGAAGACCAGAAACGTAAGCATACTGGCCATTTAACATGGAAAAACCGAACGAACTCTTTTGACTCTGTACCAACGGCTAGGAACTATACAGTGTGTCCCTAAAATATTGGCGTGAATTTCTGAAGATGATTCTTCACATGAAATCAAGAGAGAAGCACCTTTTTTTACAAAGAAATTTCGAAAACGTGGTTTAGTTTCGGAGCTAGAGTCTCTCGTGACAAATGACGTCATATCCTTAGAATTGTAATTTGCTAAGCTGACATCGCTTACGCCATTACTTGTCAAGATATGACGGGTTATGACGTCATTTTTGACGCTGCCGCTATCACTGTGAGTTCCTGTAGCTCTGAATCTACGCATTTTTTCGAATTGTTTTTTTTTTTTTAAATGAACGTTTTCCCCTTGTCTTGATGTAAGTAATCGCTTCTCGAATTTTGCGCCATTATTTCCGGGACAGCCTGCAATTTGTTCTTTAGATCCATATTCATTCAACTACAAAAGCGGTTTTCTTTTATTATTCTATTACTTCCAAGCTTGTCTGAATTTGCTATCTTCCTTTTCCTTGTATATTCTCTTGTTATTTCTTTTATAAGGAAGTACAAGAGAAATAAACGAGGCGGAAGAAGAACATAGCTATGTCAATTTTTGGTAGAGAAAACATTTCTCTCTCTCTCTCTCTCTCTCTTTTCTCTCTTATCCTTGATTCATTGCTGCAAAAACCAATTTTCTTTTTCATCCTCCTCAGGCCTTTCCTCTTGGTCGTCACCTTCTTTAATTTCCACCTGAGCAACACTCAGGGGGATTCGCGTGGCTTTTGCGAGAATGTTAGAGCAGGGACTTTAAAGCTTGTCAGAAGACGTTGGTTTTTCTTGCTGACGCGATGCCTTTATTTTTTTTTTCTTCTGTCTTCGTTTCTTGACTCATTTCTCGTGTTCTTGTTTCCAACGGTCAATACAAAAGGATTTTCTGTTGCCAGACATTTTTTTTTCTCTTAAGTCTTTCAGCTATCGTTTGTGCCCGTCGTTTCTTGTCTTGTAAATTCAACCGAATACAGCAAAAGGCTTCGGTTATACTCGGAATTTTAAGGAACGTCCAGACTGTCTTGTCGAATCAATATGATAGAATTTTTTTACAATACATTTCTATATAAAGAAATGGTTTTTCTATGGTCTGATACTTCAGAATAATTTTCACCTTTGTGCTTAAATTATTTTGATTATCTTTTAACTTGCATTTTCCGGTTATTTCTAAATCTCTCACAGCCTATGAGATTACGACCTCGGTGAGTACACTTCCAGGGAAGTCAATGGGGATGGTAGGGAATCCAGAGTCTTATTCGAGGTACCAATCTGACGTTCTCCTAGTGAAATGAAAGAAAACTCAGAACAAAGTTACTCAGCAAAATTGACCTGTGTTAATTTAACTACTTCCATCTGTGTTAATTTAACAACTTTGATGTGCGTTAATTTAACTATTTCCCTTTGTGTTAATTTAACTGCTTCGATGAGTATTAATTTAAATAGTCTGACCTGTGTTAATTTAACTACTTACTTCTGTGTTACCTTAACTGCTTCGGTCTGTATTAATTTAAATAGTTTGATCTGTGTTAATTTAACTAGTTTCTTCTGTGTTACTTTAACTGCTTCGATCCGTATTAATTTAAATACTTTGATCTGAGTTAATTTAACTACTTCGATCTGTGTTAACTACTTATATGTGTGTAAAATTAACTACTTCACTCTGTGTTACTTGAGGTTTGTTAAATCTTAACACAACACCAGAGCTAAGACAACTCCACGTGATTTTAAAGTATGTGATTATTTCCAGCACTGTGTTGTAATATTAATACCGCAGAGTTTTGTACGGGATGGCCTAATATCCTTCGTATACAAAGAAATGTTTTCTAATAAGCATTAAGAATATCCTATAAAGAAGAAATATTATAACATGAGATAAAAGTAGCAAATCTGTTCTCCATAAATGGTGTTAATTATTGGCTCGTAGTGCGATTGGATATCTACGCCCCAAAAGAATCGAAAAGAAACTTCTCAGGTATGAATGATGTCAAACGGTCTTAAGTCAAAATCGGAGGCTTTCGGTTTACCTATCTGTCGTTTGATTTAAGAGTCTGTTAAACAAACCCAACATGGAGTCAGTAGTAAGAGAAAATGTTCCAAAAAAAAAACAAAAAAAAAACCGGGCATACTGAAGGGACAAGAGTTGTATATATAGATAATGGTAGATATATTACTAGTGTAGAAAATACATTTAACTAGCTAACTCTATGGCCTAAGAAACTCGCAAGTTCATCGTCGCACTAACAAACGTTCGCCATTGGATTCTATCTGCGCAATATCAAGCCAGTTTTCACCACGAACACCTACTTCTCGAAGATCTCTTCTAATATTATCCTCCCAACGACGTCTCGGTCTTCCCAATGGCTTCCTTCCATCCGGCCTTCCAACCAGGATAGAATATAATCTTCGTTTTCCCCTATCCGAGTTACATGAAATACCCACCTTAGCCGTCGCGATTTCATTATGTTTACAACATCTGGTGAATCGTACAGTCCGTGGAGTTCCTCATTATGCAGTCTCCTCCATTCATCCCGTTTCGGCCGGTATATCTTTCTCAAACCCTTATTTTCAAACACACGTAAATTATGTTCATCTGCTAGGGTCGTACTCCAACTTTCGCAACCATAAAATATTACCGGCAGAATAACCGTTCTGTATATTTTTAATTTCAATTTCCTTGATATTAATCGCGATGTTAGAAGTTTTTGGACTGAATAGAAACATGAGTTCCAGGATACTAAGCGACTTTTTATTTCTTTCGTGACTTCATTTTTGCTTGTTACGTATGCTCCCAAGTATCAAAATTTGTTTACTTTCTCTATGATCTCATCCCTAATTCTTATGTTTTAATTTCCTTCATTCCCTGTGTTTCGGCTTGTCATCACGTATTTTGTTTTATCTATGTTTACCTGTAGACCTATCTCATCGCACGCTTCTACTAAAACATCGGTGATGCTTTGTACTGCATCTATATCGTCCCCTATTAAATCTACATCACCTACGTATACAAACAGTTGACTCAAACCATTCAATGATAGTCCCTTTTCATTTCCTTTAATTTTTAAAATCGCATATTCTAACGCAAAGTTAAACAGTAGTGGGGACAAGGCATCGCCTTGTTTCAATCCGTTGCGAATCTTGAAACTATCTGACATATTATTACCTATCCGTACTCTGCTTGTGGGGTCGTTGAGACACATCTTCATTAGTTGAACCAATTTTTTTTCGGAATTCGAAATCGTATCAGGATACTGTATAACTATTCCCCTTTAATAGAATCATATGCTTTCTTAAAATCAATGAATAGCTGATGAACCGTCCCATTGTATTCCCATTTCTTCTCCAAAATTTGTCTCAAGGTAAAAATCTAGTCCAACGCGGATCTATTTCTCCTAAATCCACATTGGTGATCTCCAATTATTTCAACTACGTATACACTTAGACGTGTTAATAGAATATTACTTAATACCTTGTAACAGGTAGGAAGTAACGAGATTCCGCGGTAATTATTACAGTCCGATTTGTTGCCTTTTCTGTAAATCGGAACTATTATTGAGGTTTTCCATTCCTTACGAAGCTCCTCCTTTCTCCATATAGCACTTATCAATTTATGTAGTTCCTTGATTA
>JAGDQP010038137.1:0-16853 GCA_022664845.1 Lepisma saccharinum
TAATAATGTCAACAGAGATACAGGATTTCAACTTAGTCAGACTTGGACACCAGTCATAAAGAAAGCATACATGAAAACGACCAATCAGCGTCAAGCTATAGGCCAACCAATCAGAGACACGGATTCTTAAGCTCCGCCCCCTATCGTTACTATATATAGTACACCTGAACTGGTCTCAGTACACTTGCCCTGAAGATGAGAACAATGTCTGTTCTTGAAACGTCGGCTCTATCGTCGGACTTCACCTGGCTGATATCCCGAGAACATCTATAATATTCGCCGCCAGGAAAGCTTCAATTCTTATTTTATTTGCAGTTGTCTATTTTTTGAATAGTACCTTTTAATTTTATACAAAAAAAAGTTAGTTAATGAAATACATTATCATTCAATCTCCTAAATAATGCGATATATATATATATAATCGGTAGCGCGCTCGACTTCTTAGCGAGCGGTCCCGGATTCGATTCCCGGTGGGGGCTCAAAAATTTCGGTGTTGACCCAGCATCGTGAGGACAATTAGGGAGCTGCTGTGAATAAAAGACAGTGGCGATCACAGTGAGAGCTTCGGCTCTCCTCTCCCAACCCGTCTGGTCAGCGTGGGAGCAGTAGACCAATTGATTCCATTTATAAGTTTAGAACTATAGTGAAATGAAATTATCAAGCAAGATTTTGAGTATATAAAGTATTCGAGAGTTATAAACAAATTTTCAAATTTAAGATATAAAAATAACTGTTTGACAATGATTTCACTTTAATAATTTTAATTTCTGTGTGCTAAACAAGCAGTTGTGGCCCCAAAACGTCCCATTTCTCAAGTATAATATCCCTCGACGAGTACAATTCCAGGAAATGTAGGAATCAAGGACTTAGAGCACTCGGACATTCTTTTGATAAGACTGAGAAAAATCTTGGAACAAATATAAATATGAAATCGCAGGAGCGGACCTACATTGAGAAAAGTTCCGAGAATATATCGACCTGGAATCGAAACCTTGCAGAAAATGAAAATCCCGTATTCTCTCTTACCTGTATCCATTAAGTTTTCTTTCAACCTGATCGAGACACAACATCCTCTTCAATGGCGGAAAATTATGAGGTTGGAACATCTTCGCCTTTCCAGTGACGTTGTCAGGAATAATTTCTGCCCTAATGTCTCGGCTTCCTGGATAGAGAAACGAAACTAGCAGTACTCGAACAAAGAATGATATTTTGTTTATGTATAAAATACGTCTAAATGGCAAATTGAATAATATAATTGTAAAATATCAAAAGATTCTAATTTTAAAGTATGAAATACAGATGCTTATCAGAATAATGGAAACACCTGAACGAAAGTGCAACTTACCAGATTAATATGGTGTCGGGCCACCTTTCGCCTACAGAACAGCCTTGATGCGACGTGGGATGGAGGCATAGAGGTCGTGAATGGTAGCAAGTGGAATATTACACCATTCCTCGTGCAGGGCATCGGCCAGTTCTGTGAGAGAGGATGGAGGTGGAAATCGTCGCCGGAGTCGTGTTTCCAAGATGGACCACAGATGTTCAATTATGTTGAGATCTGGGGATTGGGCGGGCCAGGGGAGGTGTTGAACTTCATCCCGATGTTCCTCAAACCACGCTGCAACAACTCCAGCTGTGTGAATGGGTGCATTATCATCCTGGAATATGGCGTCATTGTCCGGGAACAACATCCGGACCATAGGATGCAAGTGGTCTCCTAAAATTGCGACATAATCGTTGGCAGTGATGCGTCCGCGAAGTGTGACCACAGGACCCAATGAAAACCATGATATTGCGGCCCACAGCATCACCGTGCCGCCGCCATGTTTCACAGTTGGGCGGAGACACTGCAGATCATACGCTTCTTTGGGCGTTCTCCACACATAAACACGGCTCGTGGTTTGGAATAGGGTGAATGGTGACTCATCCGACCATACCACACGTTTCCAGTCGTCAACGGTCCAAGTTGCATGGTCGCGGCACCATTTGCGGCGTGCTAAAGCGTTCTGGTCCCTGATGAGAGGTTTGGCCCGTGCAACACGACCCCGTAAGTTCATGTCATGTAATTCGCGGCGGACTGTGATTGTCGAAACAGGTTGGGGGAGGTGCTGATTGAGTTCCTCCGTCACTTACGCCGCAGTGGCACGACGGTTCCGCGTGACAATGCGCTTTAATACCCGGCGTGCCCTGTCACTGATGCTTTTCTTCCGCCCACTGTTCCGCTTCCCCGATGTGGTTTTCCCGTGTGTTGTGTAGGCCATCATCACCTTCGACACTGTCCCTGGCGACACACCTAACACACTAGCCACTGCCGTCACACTCACTCCACATAACCGCGCACCAACAATTTGCCCTCTTTGAAACTCTGAGAGGTCTCCCATTTTACACTACCTCCGTCTGCTACAGCCACTGCACACTCCTGTTCCACGACGCCTGACGTAGTATGGAGACCGACCTAACACACCACCACCAGCAGTCCGGCGCTGCGGTCGCCACGACACCACTGCCAACCCATACATCTGACGTGTTGCCAACTACAGGTGTTTCCATTATTCTGATAAGCATCTGTATATGTTAATGTCTGGCCCTTATTTTCTATGTTTTACATACAAGATTACTACCAGCTGGAGAACGGACAGGAAATTCCAAAGCATTAGAATGAAGAGAAAACCTGATAGGCAAGCAACTCAGAAAGTAATTACTTCAAATATTAAAACTTTTGTTTAACAGGTCATAGAAATAGAGATTTGTATATAGTTTAGGGTGATGTAAAGAGAGAGGGATTTTATCAATTCTTGATCATACAGTGGCTTTGAGGAAGTTCCGAGGTTTCTAATTATGTAGTATTGCGAAGTGAAGTAAATACTGCTTAGTGCTTATATGTTTGTAAATCCTTTAAAACAAATTCCAGAATTTTCGCTAATGGACGTGCAGAATTACTTCGTGTAATTATAAGAGAGTAAAATATAATGAGATATTTAGTGGGTGCATCCGGGAATCTGGATCCCCCAAAATTCAGATTTTTATGCAGAATTTGTATAATTTTATACAAACAAAAATATATAAATTGAAAACAATGGTATGAAAATTATCGGAAGATCAACGTTCTTCTGATGGCATTTAATTTATTATATATTTCTTAAAACAACGTTTCCAAAACGTTTTCTTTTGTCTTGACGCGCTTTACAAATCATTTGGTTCTGGGTTCGAAACCAAACTGATGTTATAACTTTTTAGATTTAAGTTTTAACTTATTATTAAGTCGAGACGTGTCGAAGACTGTTTGCTAGAAGATCATCATCATCCTGAAGTGGCAGGTCCTTCAAGGCACGTTAAACTTTCTCCATTCATCCCGATCTTCTATCTTAGTATAGGAGTCATCTTCCTTAATACCGTCAAGAAGTTGCATCTCTCCTCTTCCTCTTTCCTTTTCACTAATATCTTCAATCACAGCCTTCCGTCTGCAATCTCTGAGTACTCAAATCTCGCATTCAAATTTCTTTCCTCCTTTTTATTTTCTCAAGTTGGTTCGTCTTTATTCAGCACATCATCATTATGCAACTTCCATTTCAAGTTTATCTTTTCCATTCCTTTGAATGTTTACATTTCGAAAGCTTTTAATGTTATTTTCTCTCTGTTTTTCAAAGTCCCATATAACACTAAACTGCATACAAAACATTGAATCAATGATTTCTTGAACTATTGTTGATTGACTCATAGAGAAAGATTCCTCTTCTTCGACATTATTTCACATCTCTTGCCTTACTTCAGATCCTCATTTAGAATACTTTCCAGATAATTATCTGTTCTACTTTTCTCTTGCTGTTTTGATGTCGTCTGCAGTTTCATTTTTGTAAGTCCAAAGTTAAAAAAGAAGGATTCTAATCTATAACGGAATTGAAGTCAATATGACTTTCATAGAAACAGTTCGGTCCAACTCTGTTGAAGTGTTGCTAGAAGACGATCTTAAACGTGGGACTCACCACATGCACCTTCCTTTTATATTTTTAACATACGTTTTTTCATTTTTCTCGGGATTGAACCAGCAGGTTTTGACCGAAGCCCTTATACGTTTGAATGAAGATGTTTCGATATTCACCTGGTGAGAATAAGGAAAACCTCGAACACCTCAATCAAGTTGGCCAGAAGTGGGACTCGAATCCACGTGCCTCTCAACATTTTCCCGAAATCTCGGATGTTAACCACTAGACTGTACGGGATGAGCTGTAGTTACGGGGCTTTATACGCTAGCGCATCTGACTTCATTCATTATAGGAGAGCTGGCGTCACTAGACAACGTTCGAGTAACGAAAGAGGGACGTGGAATCAAGTGCTGGACTTAGAATGTAAGGATTATTTACTTTTAACTTTAACTATCAATTAATAAAAGACAAAAGGTAACGAATTAAGAATCCTACATTACACAATAAAGAAAGAAAGGAAGGAAGATAAAAAATGACTGTCAGGGCCCTCGGAAAGTCCCATCCTGAGGAGTGACCGCTCTCCAACTTGCATGCATGCAACTAAAGCATCTGTCGCGGGTGTGGATGCAACGATATATATCTTTCGGAGATATTTACCGCGGATCGGAATATGTATAAGAGAAGAAAGAAGGCGAAACAAGAAGATAGAGAAACACGAGAATTTTCTGGAAGAGGGCAAAAACCAGAATATGTATTACTGTATATTCTGTAAAAGATCCCTGCATCGGTTCAAACTACTGATAGTTTACCTAGTAACCACACATGCAAGAAGGGTGGAGAGACCCAGGTAAAATATCTGTGTAAACTTTTAGACAAGATAATCTACACTTTGCTTTTATTTAAGCCAGAAAAATGTAATACATGAAGCCAAAAACATCTTTTGATGTTCTTTTCTGGGCTGGGCTGGCAAGTTTGGACTATGTCTTGACAGACATCCCTCGACGATCACTCTTACGGGAATAATGATGTAAAAGATACCTGCACCTTATTCAAGATGCTCGAGAGCAGACTCAAACTCACATATTTCCCAATTGCAGATGCGAAGTCCACTGAGTCCAAAACCATCGGGTCATATTCTGTAAACTGAATACTCTAGATATAACTAACTAACCGTGAGAAAAACTTAATTATCCTAGCCAAATAATAAAATAAATCAATAGCTTTAACAGATCCTAACCTGTTCATTAAAAATACAGAAATAAGCTCAGAAAGATTTTTTAATTCAGCAGTTTTAATTCATGCCATGTATTCCAAAACGTTGCAGAGGCATCCAAGAAAAACAATCCTTACCTCAATGTTAAATTAAAATTTAATTTACAGCATTTACCAGCTCATAATTCTTGAAATTCCCTACTGTTAGACATTTTGAATTAAATATCCCATTTATACAATGAGTGAAGGAGACAAGTTGCTAAAACCATGTTTTCGAAATGTCCTTTTGAATTTTTCATACGTTTACGTAGGCTGTGAAGCATTATATTCGCTAACAAACGTTGCAGAAAACAAAGCCTCGGGTTAGTTTTATTGGTTAGCACACTCTCTTGAATATTCGTGTAGCCTCGGGTTCACTTTGCGCGTTCATTAGGTGCAGTGGTTCGCAGCTCAGTTTAGGTCCCACCTTTACAAGCTCATCAGGTTGTTTAGGATTTTATAAACGACCTGTTTGCAATAGAAAACCCTGAAATGGTTTGTAATATAGAAAAGTTTATGAACAAAATAATTGAATCGATTATTTCAGATATACATTACACATTTCAAGCATTAAGCCAGAAAGTTCCCAGAAATATCCCCAAAAATGTGTTTGTTTCGATACAGATTTAGTGGACAGAGAATACCATGTAGATTGATTAGGGATTTATTGTATTCTTGTTGTGTTTTACCAAAACTCTTGTGAACACGTGGTGTCTCTGAAGTAATTTAAACAACTATCATTTAATTATTCACTGGAAATATATGTCTCCATTTTGAAACATAATTACTTAAAAACATCAAGTATAAAATAGCACTTACTACAAAAATAATGTTTACCTTCATTCGGAAAACAATTATTCAAAGTATAATTGTTGTGTGGATATGTTTTTTGATTGTTTCAAGAAAAGACAACAATGATTATTGCATACTTTACTGAACTTTTATACTTCTTTTTTGAAAATTGAAAACTGTAGAAAATATAAACAAATCACAATGTACATGTTTTTTTTTCTAAGTGTCGTTTTCAAACGTTTTTAGCTAACAGATCAATTATATTGTTGTTGATTTTCTCGTGTAACAGTTCTGCTACTTCTCACCAGGCTCTTTGAGGATGATTTGCATTTACTGAATATGTAGATATATTCTGTCTAAAGGAACATTCAATTAGCTTTTTAACGACTGTGGAAACACTTAATTGCAAGGGATAGCTCACGGCCTGGTCGCGTGACTGCTCGGTATTCAAAGAAGAAAATCCAATTCGGGAACTGATGTTTCTAGAGAAAATATCTGCTAGTGATGCCAAACGTCGAGTAAAAGAGTTTCAGTGCACCCTTCCATATGGTGCGTTTTCAACAGCAGTAGCAGGACCGTCAGTTAAAACTGTCTCGGTTGGTACCCAGACAGTTAATGTGTCAACACAAACACAGTCGGATGTACGTACCTGTAGACTCTCCGAAGCCTCCTAGAGGCTCAATGACTCCTCGCGATGTGCTGAAGCAGGTTTTAGGACGACAGACTCCTGTGCAGAGTTGTCGAACTCCGCGGGCTAAGTCTACTTTTAGTCCCTATAAAGTTTCAAAATTTGCACGAACTTCGCCTCTCGCGACAAGCATTAAGCATGTGACACATGTTTTGGCTGCTCAATTAGCTGAGGAAGAGTCTCCACATGCAATCGATTATCCAAGTTCATCTTTGCCCTCAGACATGATTGAGAACAATCTGATGGATACGGATTTTAATCTCGTGGGACGGAAAGTTAAACTTAGACGGTCATATTTTTCTTGATCTTCATCCTATGTTTTACAGAGTGTTTTTATGATCTCTGTCTTTCTGAGATGATTATACCCTTTCCCTGTAAGTTCTATGCTTTATTATTGTTTTATTTTGTGAGGGCCTTCCTATTTTTAAGTTGTTTTACTCAAGTCTTTATACATCTTTAGTTTTTATTGATCGTTACATAGCAACTTCACCAGCCAACTGTTTCTGAAGACCTTTTACATCTTCAGCTTTTATTTGGTTATTTTCTTTCACAGCTAAGTTTTGGCGTGACAAAGATAAAGGGCTTCACCTGTATCGGGACGGGCATAAGCCATAATGCTGTTACTGCCCATAAACTTGATATTATCCTTATCCTCCCATGTATAGAATATTTTGTTAGTATTAGAAATATACCTGTAGAGTTTATACTACTGCATTCTGAATACAGAATACACCAATTATGGACATAAGAAGGATGTTACATTTTTGGAATATTTTTTCATTCCATTGGGAGATGCTTCAATCGGTTTAAAAAATTGAAAAATATTTTCTACTGTTAAAAGAGATGCAATTAAAGCTGGTAAATTAGAAATTGGACACTTCTTGCCATATATATAGTATTAATAAATATTGAAATTTTGCACTTTTTCCAGTTTACTTTGGGTTATTTTTTTTTCTAGCGATTTTAATCTGATTGAAAATTTCTAAAAAAAAAAAGCTGTATTTGTTTCTTTAATGTGCTGTTAGAAAACTTATAACATTCTACTCTTAGTAATTTTTACAGTAATGAGCTGTCTAGTTTCTTTTAGAATGTTCCATTTTTGGAACATTGGCCTCTTTAGATATTTTCCTGTATTTTCAGAATGTTTCATTTCTGGAACACTGGCCTCTTACAATTTATGTGTTAATCAATGAAATAGCATTTAGATGTTATAGAGTCCTCGATGTTACTGTCTGCTTATCGTCTAGTAGATGGCGCTGTGAAATTATTTGCGGTGACATGATCAGTAGTGCTGACGCTGATGGAACGTTCCTGAACCAGATAATAACAGGAGATGAAACATGGTGTTTCCTGTACGATCCACAACTAACGAGACAAGCAGCCACCTGGAAATCGCCATCATCTCCGAAACGCAAAAACCCGAGACTAGACAGGTCACAAGGAAAAGTGATGCTTGAACTGTTTTCCGACTCGCTGGGAATTGTCCACATGGAATTCATCCTACAAGGAGCAATTGTCAACAAGACTCGCAATAAGGAGATCCTTCGCCGCCTACGTAGGTCAATATATCGTAAGCGTGCTGAACGTTGGCGCAGGAAGAACTGTATATTGCTGCACGACAATGCTCCTGCACATCGCTCTGTCTTGTCCAGGAGGAGCTGGCAAGGCAGCAGATCACCGTTTTGCCACTTCCTCCATACTCAAATGATCTCGCACCATGCGATTTCGATCTCTTTCCCCGTTTGAAAGCTAAGTTACCTCGCTTTCATTCACCCAATATCATCATTGCCACAAAGGATGCCCTACGAGAAATGTCTGCTAACGCCAATATTATTCAAAAATGTTTTCAACGGCTCTATGTAAGTTAGTAGACGTGCATCGCTGCCAACGGCGACTATTTTGAAGGTCAGTGTGGATCTGTGTAAGTGTCTGTGTGTGTGTGTGGACGTTTACGCCGAGCACAGCAACCATGACGACATCTGGGTTCCACTGGTTACCTATATTCTACGTGCTAGTCCACGAATTTATTGACTGTACTGGTATATATATATATATATATATATATATATATATATATATATAGATAGATAGATAGATAGATAGATAGATAGATAGATAGATAGATAATGTGTGTATTGATATTAGTAAGTTAGTTTTTCATAAAATGTGTGAATTGTCATTGCTTCAGCAAGTATAAAGCTCAGTGTTTCTATCGTACTTAGACGTAAATATATTGTCTATGGACTATGCATTTTTGCATATGTCATGTAAATATTTGGGATCAAATAAATGTAAATTTAAAGAACAAAAATGCATAATAAATGAAAGGAAATAATTGTTCATTGTTTCCGTAAAATAAATATGTGTGAATATAACAGCAACATAATCAAATGTTCGTTGTCGACGATTTAATGAAAAAAAAACTGTAACAGGCAATGTTCCATTTTTGGAACATACAAAAAAAGTAGGTTATGGTCACGTGTAACATTTGTTCTTGATATATCGTAAACTACACACCTATATGCACAACACATCCAAAAATTTTTAAAAACGGCCAACGGGAAACTAGTTTGGTCTTTAAAGGGTTAACACACTGGGGTTTCAGTGAGGTGCGAGGATCTGCACCATGGCTACTGGTTCCGCAAATTGCACATACAGCAGAGGTCACTTCACATGACGTGCTGATGTGTCCATAGTGCTGACATTTAAAACTTGGTATATAAAAATGGACAAACGAACAAACATGAGAAACTGAAGTACTGTACGATGGGAATCAAATAGATGTTCAATACAAATTTATCATGTTTCTCAGTCACGACTGAAATGTGAGATAAATTAACAATGAACCATGTTACATTTCTACTAATTAATATATAACTATATCGATACGTGAACCATTTTTAAAGAATCATGAAAAGGATTCTAGTATAATGATGATAAATATACCATTGTTTTTTAGTTCCAGCATTCGAATGTTCCACCAAAGCAAAATTATGTATAAATCTTCCCATTTTTACATCACAAGGTCACACGGTGATTCTGACATTGAAATCCAGTTTTAACTCAAAATTGCACTTTAGAAATATTGTTTTTATTTTCTTATTTGTAACCGATAAATTATACTAAACTTTGAACACGAATCAGTAATCTATTTCCCAAAAAAAGAAACGCAACAGATATTGTCACTAAATATGCAAGAAACCAACATATTGTCGCTTGAAAGAAAAATATAACTTTGTATCAGATTTATAACAACGCGAACCCAAATAAATCCAACTTTCTAAATTCTTATTATCTTAATATAACTAACTTTCAACAACGTCCTTTTAAGTTTAGTTTACCATTTCTGTTTTACTAGAAATATTTGCATAATTTTACATTGTAATAAGTAGGATAGGCTTTAACGTCACCCTCCCCCTTTATTCCACCCATATTCAAGTAATTTTGTTACTTACATTGGTGTGCAGGATTCACCTGTCAAGTTTGGCTTTTTCATTCAAGATCACCTCGTGTAAGTCAAGCAACCGTTGAAAATAATAATAATCAGGTTTAAATGACAAAGGAACCCGTAAATGTCCACCCAAAAATAGTTACTGCATTGTTCAGATATATTAAATGGAGAAGAAAAAGAGAGAGATCAAAGTGATCTAGTCCTCGTCGTCCAATGATAACCATCACAGCTTCGGAACAATAAATGGGAAGGTAAGCAGGTTTAGTCCTGCTGCGCGCTACTCTGACTAAGTTTTCCAGGGTTATCATCACTTTCACCAAGCGGAAACCAGAATGATAACTGGCCTAAAGCCCTGGCGGCTACGTTCCCCATCCTTGTTCGAAGATAAGTCACCGAGGAACAGCACTATGATCAGCGATCTAAACTTTAATCCGAAGCATAGACATTTGCGTATTTCAAAAATAAATAGCTAAATTTTGTTAAGGTAAAACTTGATGTTTTTGTATGCTTGAGGTTTAGCGCTATTATATCTAGTCAGCGCAGAAAACATACCATGTTGCCAACCGTTTCTGCAGTTACATTACTCATGAGAGCATGCTTATATATTCAGTATGGTTTACGTACAAAATAATTAGTAGATTTATATAAATTATTCTTGCGAATGATCAATTAACGGTCATTTTCTAAGTAGAAATGCAGAAACAGTGAATATAGCATCAGCGTTGAAGATTTAAGACGCTCCAGATGAAAGTTTACGATTTAAACTTCAGCGGCTAAGAACAAATATAACGATGTTTTCCCCAAACCGTGACTGCTGCAACTTTTCAAGCTTTCCCGTTAAAAACAATCGAAAATTATGCTGCGCTATGGCATACGTAGCCATACAACAAAAATGTCGATGAAAATAAGAACAAGATCCTCCCTCTGAAAGCGGTGGGTACCGAACTTTAGATGTTCTGTGGGCACAGCACTTTAAAGAGACTGATGCTGTTCACGACTTGTTGGCAATGTGCAAGCTCCATTTCAACGTAGCCCCAAAAAGTCAGTACATGAGTCAAACGACAATTGCTAGTGAGTAAGTTCCACAGGACCCTTCACAAGCGACTCCATCTTCATGCGTATAAACTGAAAATCACTCACGCATTCAAGGAAAATGCCTTTGCCTTACAATTTCACTTGCTCGTTGTTGAAGGGAATTGACACTAGCAATAAATATCTAAAAATAGTTTCATTTCCAAAAGTAAATCTCAATTCCATGAAGAGTAAAATGTAGAATTGATGGCAATCTCGGTAAACCTTATCGTAACCCAACATAACAACTCTTTATTTAATGAAGTTATCATAAACAATTTTAACAATTATAATATTTAATAGAAGTCTACTGTATACCTACATGAAAGCGTTTTTCTCATTGGACCATAGTGATTTCGTTGAAACTTTATTGTCAATTACATTGAACCGAAGCACACACAAACTCACTCTTCAGATTAACCTATATTTAAATTTAGCTAGGAGTTAAACTGATAGTTTTGTTCCACCCAATAACTTATTATATATTATGTCACCTCGTGTATTCAGTTCTCTAAAAGTGAAGGATTTGCCACATTATATTGAAATTCATGAGTTGTTTTCATGTTGTATTACATAGGCCTACATTTTGAGCTTAGAGTTACTTAGATTCTTATCTGTATTTGATTTCCTGATCCAATTTTTGGAAACCAGAAATATCTGAAGCATGATGCCGAATGAGTTGAATTTTATTTTAGATACCTCTCCAGCACTGATCAGGAAACATCATTCCCTTGCCACCAGAATCATCTTTAATTTCCATGTCTTTATTTTTCTTTAAATATAAATTTCTGTTGACTTTTATGGTAAAATCAGCATTCGACACTTTTATCCATTAGACTGAGAAACAATAGAAGACTAAACTCTGTTTTGGTACTTTGTGTTCATTTGTACGTTTTGTGTAATTTTACGAAAGCATAACTTTAAATGATTATGTATGCTAAAGAGTCTGGTTCCACTTCTCTGCAGGGTAATAATTATTCTTAAGATTAGAGTTTGTAACTCACGTATCATCTTTCATTTTAAATTTAAAAGCAGTATTCTGTTTTTAATAATTTAACTAAATTGGTCGGATTAATAATTGACAGAAGTAAGTAACATTTGAAAGAAAAAGAACGACATATATCTGACACCTTACATATTTTGTTATTTATATTTCATATTGTAAATTAAAAATGAGATCGATTCTTTTAATTTCCAAACACCACTTGAATCATTTTGCTGTTAAGCCTCCCAATTAATGTGAGATCTTTTTGAAACTTGAAATAAAAAATAAATTAAAAGAAAATACAACCATACTTACATACACCAGTGTTGCTAGAATATAATTGTGTTACAAATTTCAGTTGCTACAATACGGCTAATAAGAATTGAAATGGGAGGTTCCTTATTGTTGTTAATGTATTTTTTCTCTCAATAATGTGCTGCGGCTTTTGACAAAGTTATTAGTGTACTTACCATGGGAGTAAAATGTGTGGTCGAAATTAGCTGCTTTCATGACAAATCGTATCGTATCCTCATCACAGTAAGCAAAAATATACCTTCCACAGACATCTATCTTCACAGCTGAAATTTATTGCATTGTTCTCGCTTTCAAACAGGCACGTAACTAGAGGGGCTGAGTTCCTTCTAGCACGATCGTGAGCCCCCCTAGCAAATCGCAAGTCTGACCTCCACTATCAAAATGAAGAAATACTTTTTTAAATTTTAAAAGTAATAGCCGTTTTAAGTTACAGTTTCTCTGTAGGTTTTTCATTTTTTCTGTAACCATGTCCGATCGCCGGAAGCTAGCCACGTTTGAGGGTGAAATATTTGTGCTTCTGCTACAATGTCCCATATACGTAAGTAACCTCTGTTCCTATCTTATTTTCACACACATAATTATTCACACACATACACATAACTAGGGTTTAAGGTAAATAAGGTCAAAACTTTACCTTCTCGAAAACATTAATTTTAACATACTCACAACTAACAAGTAAAGCTTTACTGTTATCAGAAAGAAAAAAAAAATACATTTTTTCTCATGTCATAAATATTTCATTATGCCTATAATTTCTTAATCAATAAAGAGCATACGTCGCATATAGCCTTCATTAAAGTATACGAATACCCAACAATGCATAATTTAACATAATAAATAGGAAAAATCAATCTAACTGCAAAATAGAACGAATATTGTTGTCCATTTGACTGGTTTATTGAAACTTATTAAAAAAATCCAGAATAATTTTTGTACTTTGGTAGATCATAGTTCTCAATTTAAAAATCAGATTAAGGTTAATAGTTTACAGTCTGCCTTACGTGCCCAAAGCCCTCTATTTCTTTTATTCACAATTGTCCTCGCGATACTGGGTCAACACCAAAATTTTGAGCTCCCACCGGGAATCGAACCTGGGACCACTTACACTAAAGTCTAGCACGCTACCGTTATTTCCCTCCTCTTGAACAGCGTCATTTATATAATTGTTGTCCGTTGTCTTCTTGTTTTCTTTCTTTTCATCAATGCAAAAGAGATGTCTTCTTATCTGTCATATTTTCTCTAGACACGTCTTCAGTCTGTGCTCCGACATTTTTTGTAGAACAAACAGCTTTGTCTTCGATATTATCTACTGTCTCTGTGCTTACTGTTGTGACTATGAAATTCGTAGATATGACATATTCGTACTACCAATTTAACGTTGATACTACCAACCAAATCTTGTTTGTAGAAACATTCGTAGCTGTTAATGACAGGTCAAGTTCCCGTCTACTGCTTTGTAAATAGCCTAGATGTAACTATCATATTTATGTTCTCTATTAACTGCTTATTCTGTATAGTATCTAAGTTGCTTTCATGAGTAATTATTCTAATCCATATTCTATCCTTGCATTTCTTCTACCCTTGCATGCTATCCTTTCATGCGTTTACTATAGTCTAACCGAAATCACTTATTTTGATTACACGGGAATCACGCAAAACATATTAAAATGCTCTAAGTAAGGACAGTTATGCGATAAGTTCTGAGATCTTATAAGCAAACTAAATGCAGTGTTGTGAACTCCACTTCACTGCAATCAACCGAACGATGTATATTTATAATATCTGTAGGTATCAATGCACTATTATGTACATTGAGACATCGTTTCATTGATTCTAATTTAATTTTGGCTATAATCTCTTATTAATGTTAGGATTCTTACATTTTGAATTTTATTAATGGCCTTTAGGCACCTCAGGCTCAGGCAGGGATGAGATGGGGAGGGGATATTGGAAGGTAGTCGACCAGGGCCTTGTTAGTGGGTACCATCCCAGCATTTGCCTAGTGTGACTGAGGAAAAGGGATTCTTATCATATTACAACAGTACTTATACGACTTATGTTCTGATGTTCAAGTTATCCCTAACATTCATCTATCTATCCTTCTAGCTTATTTCCCTGTTTTCCATGAACTAAAATTATTGGGTTATGTGATATTTTAAAAAGTTTGCAATATTGTGTAGTGTAATTTTTCGAAAGTTATTTCATTACTTTATGAGCGTTTTAAATATGTAATAATTAGTACATAGCACTATATAAAGACTCAACTTGGATCTGAGTTTGCAACATTGTTTAGAGATAAGGGTATCGCGTTTAGTTAGTATTGCGTTCTGAAAGATTCAACTCGACTCCTTTAACCATTTTGAATAGATCTTTCACTACTTTCTACACATATTAATACTTCATATATCTACTCTCTCTCTCCTGTCCTTTTACCTCCCAGTAACTAAACAATTGGATTTGTCTATTTCTTTCATTCCTCTATTTATTTCGCATTGTTTGGTTAGGAAATACAACAATCACGCTGAAATGTTCTCTTGGGAAACGTTTTTGACTGTGATATTGGCAACCAGCCACACCTAACGATAAGGTGGAATGCCTACCGTTTCAGGCGTAAGAGAACGAACTTATATAATTTATTAAGGAGCTATTATATGGTACTACGACTGTACTTCGACTAAGTATTTGCAGGAAGGAACGAAGGAAAGAAAGCTTCCAGTTCAATAATGCATACACGCAATTTTCCATGGCGAATATAAAAACAATTTTCGATGCAGGAAAGTTCACTGCATGTTACATACACGTAAAATATCTGTAACCTCAAATCAATAAAAAGGAACAAAGCGAGATCGGAATAATGCAATTAAATGTAGATATGTCCAATGTAGCATACATGGAACTAGGAACGTAAGCAGAGCTCGAGATCGACATTATTGGAATATAAGAGCCATACACGCAAAGAAGGAAATTGTTTGGAATGCTATTATGATAGAAAGAAAAGAGTGGCATTATGAGGACAGGCATATATAGACAATGAATTGGGTGAAACTTTAAAAAAAATCTTGTTACAACAAAAAGAAGCGAACTGTGAGTTCACAGACGAAATAACCAAAGTAATTAAATATTCAATAAATAGCGTCATGCTCCAGGAAGAAAGGAATCAAGGGGAAAACGAAAACACTTATGAGGGATTACCAAGAATGCTGAAACCACACTCTAAGAGAGATTAGATTAATAAAATATTGGGAAGCGAAATTAGAATGAATTTAAACATTTTACGATTATTAAGTCGTGGCAAAGATTCGTTGAAAATAATTTAAATATGGACCAGTGTGTCGTATTTATTATGAACTTAAATAGTTATTATTTTTCTTTATTCGTTAAATGCAGTTTCCGAGAGGATTTTTGCATCATGTGAAGTTTATATGTGTACGAAGTTGAATTTGTTGTTAATAGATGGCGTTACTGTGAACGTCCTTCAACTGTAATTAGTAACTTTAAAGGGACTCTTTGTTCTTCTTTATTTATTTTATTATGGCGAAATGAAATAAAGGTTTATTTTTTTATATTTCTTGTTAGTTGCTTTAAAGATTGTTTTCATTTAAGATTTTTATTCCTAATTTATAAATTACTAAGGTTTATAATGTAATATTGAATATAAAAGTGTGACCTAATTTTCACGGCGGAGTATGGAATGGAAGAGTGAAAGAAATCGGGAAGACCATTTCCATGCCGAATATGTCTGCGGTTCCTAATATAAAAAGAAGGCATTCCGCATAGCCTATGCTACGTACACAGTGTTTAATACACATAGACCAAGATTCATCCTCATTTTCACCCCGTTAACTAGGTTGTCCGAGAAAGAAACCTTGTTAAATCGTCATCTCACACATATTACAAGAGATATACCATATTTCATCAACATCTCGTTTTCAAGAAAACCAAAAAATACAAATATTAAAGAATTGCTCGCTTTACACATTCGGAGCTCCCGGTTCCCGTTGGGGCCTTAAAGTTTCGGTGTTGACCCAGCATTGTCAGGAAAATTCGGGAGCTACATGAATAAACAATAGCGAGATCACGAAAGTCAGAGACATGGCTACTAAGAGGAACCTCGTAACCCTCTACATGAACGTACTACAGCGTTTGACAAGTACTAGCCAAGGGCGTCGCCAGGAAGTTTTCCAAGAGGCGGCAATATTTAGTGCACACAAAATACCATTGTCACAGATGTGGGAGTACAGATGAATCATGAAGAGGAATTTATTATATTTTACTTTCTATTACAGTAAGCTTATTAGAGTACTGTTTATTTCCGTAAACGTTAAATTCTGAAAAGCTAGGCTTTCCTCCTTCTGATAGTACTATCATTTGTATTGT
>JAGDQP010038138.1:4933-18292 GCA_022664845.1 Lepisma saccharinum
TTCGTGTGTGCTACCTCTTCTATCGTGAAAGCTCTGCGTGTGTGTGTGTTCCAAAATCTTAGCTTCTATGGGCATAATGATTCGAGTGCTGAAACTTACGAAACACAGTGCTGTACTTTTGAAAGTGGCGGTGTTAAGACTGGAACCAACGACGTCGGTGTCAATGCATTGTGCTTACCGTCGATGTGGAGATTCTTGGCGACCCCGGTCGCGGCATTAAGGAGCCTGGACGAATGAAGGTAGATACCTACAAACAGGTGTATATCCAAAAATCTCCAAGCAGCAAAAAGGTAGGACAAAATTTCCTTATTTGTGTTACCCTCATCGACGCAAGAGACTAAGAGCATAGTACTGCGGTTTGGATGGATGAAATCAACTGCGATCTATCAAGAGGTAAACACTCTCTACTTTTGATGTACGGCTTATTTCACGTCACGCCGTTTTGCGTAATGACTGTCAGTGTTTCCGACTATCAATGCAAACTTTTTTTCTTGCCGGTAGTATCATGCCGACTAAAATCTGCGACAGGTTATTGTTGAGACTGATGCCAGAACATTGGACTAGCCAGCTTAAGAACTTATCTTGCAATTATTTTGTAGTTTGAACTAGTCTCCATCACAAGGGGGCACTAATAAAACACGAACTGTCTCAAGCAACTCGAGTGGGTTAGGACCGGCAATATTTTGACTATTTTATTTTTTATACTGATGGCATCCTAAAATTTAGTGGAGACCCATAAATAAATTAAAATCAACTTGCCAACATATAACAGATAGTCACCTTGTTTCCTCACAACCTTCTTTTTTTTTAAAAAAAAAGTAATATATGTAAGTGTTAATGCAACAAACAGGAGAGATTCCGAAGTCGTCAAGTCATGAGAAAAATAGGATACAACAGTTCATATTATTCAATTAGTTTTTGGTCATTTTGATGTATATACGCACGTACATAACTAAGTGTATTTAAACCGAACAACAAACGCATTTCGTAACCTATGCGAGTGAATTCGCCTAATGCATTTATTATATTTCATGATTGTAACATAATGTAGCTATAGTAAAATTGCGCAAGTAACTTTCGGTATACTATGTGTTAGCGAGTTTTGTATGAATCGTCTATGGTTCAGAGACGCCATGCAAAATAATCAGGCGTTCCTTCTTTCTTATTATTTTCTTTGCGGTTCATTGCACCGCATCATGTGTGTCGTAATGGCCGCCTTAAGAAAAGGTAATGCCCATGACAATTCTTTACTTGCATATGCGGCTTGAGATCTCAAACCACACTAACGCTTTGCGAATTCTGAGATTGTTTAAATATATATAAGAATGGCCATCCAAACCCCGGGTAGTAGTATTTAAGGTAGAAATTAGTATTTAGTGTATAGACTTTTATTGTAATTGTTGTTAAGGAATTAACATGTATGTGTAATATTTTCCAAGAAAGAAGAAAGTAGCGCCTCGTAATTCTATCTCTTCCACCTTTCCGTCCCTGTTCGGGCGCCATTCTTTCTGCAACCGCCGCTAGAGCTAGGCTCTTGCGACCGCTCCAGACAAGAAAATTTAGTTTTCATAATAAAAAAAAATCTTGTCTGGAGCGGTCGCAAACTCTTGCTATAGCGGCGGTTGCATAACAGCTTAAATTTTATTGTAGATGACATAATTTTTAATGACATCAGTATTCCTTTACCTGAGTTAATTATGTTAAGTAGTAATCATATTGTTGATTTTACTTTGTTCAATACGTTGAAGCTATATATCGATTGCACTGAAGCAAATCTGATGTCGATTATAATCTTTGTAGATTTATTGTAATTACCTGTAACTTTTCTTAGTGTTGTTTTGGAAGCTGTTCACCGCACTCTAATAAATAATTATTATTATTTAAGAGTTTGAATAATATGGTCTGAACGAAATGTTGCTTGTAAGGGGACACCATAGTCGACCTTGATAGCGTGTGGGCTAGGACACTGGGGCGTTTGTCATGAGGTTGCGGGTTCGAATCCCGCCAGGGGTATGAATGTTTGTGGATTTTAAACTTCATTGCATTCAAATTATTTTGATGGGCCGAAGTCCATAATTATTAAAAATGGCTCATTCAAAATACGTTTGCCGAAGTTTTACGAGGACACTATAAAAAATTGAAATATTGTCTTGTATCACAAATTGATTTATTATTATTATTATTATTATTATTATTATTATTATTATTATTATTGAATAGGTATAACAAAAATTGTGTTCATAATTATCCAACATAATATTTTTCTCATCTGTGTGTGTCCTTTCTTAATTTCTCCACATTAAGAGTTTTAATGTAAATACTAGGGGTTTCAAACTGTTCATTTTCTTAGGTCATAAAGGTTAGTGTTCATTGTAATCCTTGCTTACGAAAATTAAAAAATTATGTCCATAATGACAAGGTGAATGTCCATTGATTTTAAACCCTGCAAGATCCAGAAATTTACTATTTTGTCAGTCCTAAGCCTGGAAAGTATGTAGGGAAAAGGTTAGCGTTGAAATTGTTCTTGAGTTATTGGTGACGGACAATGTTGCTAACACAATATTGGTGGCGTCGAAATGAGCTCTCAAATCATAGGAAATATACGACTATTTCTAAGACTAAGACTAATATAAGAATATTTCCTAAAAAAAAAAGTTGTTTTTATTTTAGATTCCAATGCAATTAAAAGAAAAATCACTCTACTTTTCATTACAAATTATGAAGTTGTAGAGATATTTCTTAAATATTTTCCGATTTATAAACTTTGTATGAAAATAATGCTGTAGACTCTATTGTCTAATCAGCACATATTTGTAACCCCATATTATAATAAAATATAAATATATACCTTTGTATATTTAGAGCTTGAAATTATAGGACTTGAGACAAAATATATGAATAAATTGTTCATTAATTGCAAACAGGAATCGATGTAAAGTACAGTTTCATTACGCTGTACATCGTTCTGCCTTAGTGCTTATCCTGCGAGTGATGTCATCATTAGGTTCTTTCGAAAGCTTCCGAGTATATCCGAAATTCAGAGTGTGCCGCCCTGGTCAGTCCCGTTAATAGGGAAACTAGCACCGTGTAGTGGCGGCCAACAATATTACAAGAAAACTTTCTCTCTTACTGGCTATGCCACTAGTGATGATGTACCTTCATAGTAAATTTCGTTTTTCTATCTCCAGCCATTTAGGCTGTGCATTCCAAGAAAAAGTCATTTTGGCAGTAATTTTGGATCCAAGATTGCGATTGTTTCAACATTTTGTAATATCTTCTTAACCTGCTGACTTTCATACAAAATTTTAATTTTCTAGCTAAAACCGTTTAGACTTTGTATGGGCTCCTAAAAGCTTCTGTTTCTTAAACTTTATGTTTTAGGTACGACAGACTAGTTTTTTTTTTTTTTTTACAATCTCAAGAACGAATAAAGGTTTCGAGAATTTTATCGGTTCTGAAAAATATTTAGGTATATTTTGCTTCACAAATGTATTAATAGCCAGATAAATGTATTTACAGTACTCCTGCTGAGGCTGAAAGTTTCTGTCCAAAACGCACAGAATTTTTTGTGCGGTTTGAGGTTCTCAGTTTTCAGTTCCAGTGTCATTTTCTTATCGTAATAAAATAAACAATTCTGATCAAGTGTTTACTGTGCTATTTTAATCACGCATTTCAAAGAAATTGGATATGTTTCGTTATTGTGATCCCTACAAGAGAAATATAATAAGTTATTAGAAATGTCAATCCTAGAAGTAACCTTCAATATGTTTTCCGAGTATAAGCAACGTATTTCTGAATTTCCAATCTGTTTTGTCACACTGAATCTTCGGTGGCAAACATGGTCAGTGAATGGAGATTGCGATCCTTACTTGAAAAATATAAAAAAGTTATTAGAAGATGGCCTAAGCCATGGAAAATCTAGTGATGTTATTGCCCATATAATTCATTCTATCTTATCATGAAAGTAACTTTGTTTGTTTTCGGAATTCAACCAACGTATTTCTGAATTTCCAATCTCACTTGATACATTGAAACTTCGGTGGCAAATATGCTCAGTGAATGGAGATTGCGATCCTTACTTGAAAAATAGAAAAGTTATTAGAACATGGCCTAAGTCATGGAAGGAGCTTAATTTATGTTTTCAAGGTTCAAGCAACGCATTTCTGAATTTCGTATTTGTTTGGATGCATTGTATCTTCGGTGGCAAATATGATCATTGAATGTAGATTACGATCCCTACTTGACAAATAGAAAAATTATTAGAACATGGCCTAAGTCATGGAAGTAGCTTGGTTTATGTGTTCGGAGCTCAAGCAACGTATTTCTGAATTTCCAATCTGTTTTTATACATTTTATCTTCGATGGCAAACGTGCTCATTGAATGGAGATTACAATCCCTACATGACAAATAGAAAAGTTATTAGAACATGGCCTAAGTCATGGAAGGAACTTAATTTATGTTTTCAAGGTTAAAGCAACTTATTTCTGAATTTCCCATATGTTTGGATACATTGAATCGTCGGTGGTAAATATGGTCGTCGAATGCAGATTACGATCCCTAGTTGACAGATTGAAAAGTTATTAGAACGTGGCCTAAGTCATGGAAATAGCTTCGTTTATGTTTTCGGGGTTCAAGCATCGTTTTCTGAACTTCCATACTGTTTTGATGTACTGATTTTTTCACTTCTTTGCTTCTCAAGAACACTACTCGTAGAAACACTACTACTATGAAGTAGCATATTATGAATTATTTTATTCAATATACGTTCAGTAGTCTATGGTCGATTTTTTTAACTTTGCTTTTGTGCTCCTAAACATGTAGTGACTTTCTGAAATGTTAAAGATACGAACGGAAGGCCTGAGATTTTTGTTAAAAATCATATTACATACTTTCCTTGAATTCAAAATGGTTCATGCTGTTCTCAAACTTTCCAACGTTTACTGAACTCATTTCCCGATGTCATACAATGATGAAATTTTGCACAGTGTCGAGTAACGGTGCATTATTCCATTGCTTCTTTCATATATTTCTATATATTTATTTATTTTAAAAACATATCTCAAGTTTTAAGCAAGAACATATTTATCTTTAATTACATACTAGCACGCAACGTTGTTGTGTTTAACAGGTTGCAGAACCGTTTAGGTTTGGTTAACAAGATCACTCTGAGAAAAAGTATGCAAACACCGAAATAACTCGAAAAAAATAATTTTATAAAAGCTTTCTAAAAAACCTACTATTCTTAATTTGTACTAAAAGTAAATAAGCATGAATTAGTACGTCACTGGGGAAAAGACATTCTGTTCGAATGAAAGTGAATGATCTAACTTCTCGTAGGTTGAAATTATGTACTCACAGTTAAGAAATTAGTCAAATAGCACATGTCTCCTTCTTAAATATTTCAATATCAAAACATTTCTTCCTCTGGAAGCTAAATAACATATCGGAGGAAAGACTGGATGTGATTTATGGACTCATTGTTGTTTGTTTAGTAAAATGAATGGTTACCCCAACCTTCAACTTTTTCTGCCCAACGTTCGGTTTAGTAGGTGCAGAAGATTTATTCAATCTCAAAGAACGAAAGTAATTTTGTTTATGCATGTTGGAAAGAAAAGCATGGGGTACACCTATTGAAGAATTTATTTAGTGACTGTATGTGTGAGTGCGCTCCATGCATAAACATTTTTTTGTTTACAGTTTAGTACGAAGAAAAGTGTGTGTTTTAAAAAGATTTATTTATTAAATAAATGACGAAGTATTACGGTTCCTCTCTATCTATGAAAAACATTGAATGATTTCAATTTCCAGTTAATCTGTCCATCTTTATTTTCATTCCAATTTTTATGATTTCAGTAAGAGAATTTACCTGCAAACTAATTAAGAAACATTTTTGTGAGACGTATTATTTCATACTTTCTTTCCAGACGATTTTATTATGGTAACTGAAGTCATTTTAACAAGTTGTTTCAAACTCAAATTTGGAGGTACTTACAAAATATAATTTACTTATTCGAAAGTCATGTTTATTTAATCCTTTAGGGTGTTAAGACAATAATAACTATAATTCATAGGCTTTATGGTTTTGTCTTGACAAATGAAATGTCAAGTTTCTTTTCACATCAAGACGTAGTAAAGTGAGCTTTGCATCATGGGAACCCTAACCATTACACAATACCATTACAATTTATCAACAAGGTAGATTATGAACGCAAAATGTGAGATAGATGTTCCAAAAAAATATATCTGGTGCGGAAATGAAAAATTTATCTCTGGAAAGTAGAGGGGATTGTTCTGTGGCACTGTTCCGTTAAAGCTTTACGATTAGCGAAATCAGATCATTTCTTGTTATTTTCTCTCGTATTCTTTTAAAAGAGATTTTTTCTCAGAGAGGAAGATTATTATTATAAAAATTAATTTCTTATGCCAACGGTAGGTTTCCACATGAAGTAGAAATCCAAAGATAAAAATTAGTTTGAGTGTTTGGTGTACGTACATCTAAAGCTGGTCGTCAAAGATTAAACATGGCCTTCTAAATTTATTTAAAAGAATTTCCATATAAAAAGGGTGCAGATGCAACATTAATGCAATTCGTTCTGAATAACTGAACGCTTCAAAATGAGAACCATTCTAGCAGTTGCTTGCATCTTTGCCCTGGCACAGGTGAGAAAAATCATTACTACATTTCTTTTATGATTATCGCTTATAGTTTTTAATTATTGCAGAAAATTATTGTTACCTCTTTTGCAGCTTTTATTAGTCTTGGCACATCAACAAGAATTCATGTTTTATAGCAAAATAATTTTCAGCACGTCTAAGTTAAACTTTGTCTCATTAAATCTCTATATCATTTTACAAATTCCTCATAAATATTAGTTTACATAGAAAATCTACCCCGCCCATAATTTGAAGGGTGTGAGGCAAAAACATGGTAACCCACAAATGTTATTTTTTTAGTTATTCAGCACCCGATAGAAACGAATCATACCGCGTCGTTTAATGTTGTCCGACTTCAAATTGTGCTCCAGAGATGGCAGCAATATTTACTTCTTGGAAGCCTATTGTAACATTTTGGGATTCATAAGATGGTAACCAACAATTAAGATGGCGGGAAACGAGGAGCAGTATACCAGCTTGCCACTAAAAAGGAAAAAGAATTTGTAAATTAAACATTTCTTACAGCGAGTTCAGTGAAAAGATTTATTCTTAAGTGACTTAGGTAGCGAATATTATGGTATAAATAATAAACATGGTAACCCACACGGCAGCATGAAAAATAGAAATTCGTTATTTTGATTTGGTACAATTATTATAACTTTATGTATAGCTTTACGTGAAATCTCAGCTTTCAGCCAATGAAAATTACTTGTGCAGCAGTAAAAATCGAATTTCTTAAAAGTTTAGCATTGTGGGTTACCATGTTCTTGCCTCACACCCTTCATTTAATGTAAAAGCTAGAAAATTCCGAGTTGTAGTAATATTTAAAATTAAGTAAGAAGCAGGATGCATTACAAAGTTGATATCTTCTAACTTAACTTGCATACATGTAATACAATAAAATAAATATATTTCTAAATTCAAGCCTATTAGTAATCTGTACTTATGCTAATAATTTGGATATAATAATGCTAATTATTATGCATTTAAATTTAAAAGAAACGCAGATGATTTTTAAAAGTGACAAAATTGAGAAAATGAACAAAAACGCATATCTGGTCACGTATTGTTCTTATATTAACCCAAATATATTACAAGACTAACAGACATTAAATATTTATGATAAAATCAAGTAAAAATTAAACTGATAATTTGGTTGACACATTAGTCAAGGAGCAGAGATTGAGACTAGTATTGATGGACTAATTGAATCATCCAAATATATTAAATGACTACATATATGATGCGAGAATATAAAGGTAATAAATAACGTTAGAAAAGTGAAACGATTGAGAAATAATGTTGCTGCTAATAAGAAAAATAATAATTTTAATTGAGTAAAAGCGCATTACAGTGTACAGTTGTGTTGTTAGATAAATAAATGAAGAATCGTACAATAGTTTGTGATTCACTAGTCAAATCAGCGCATTTTAGTCAGTATAAAATAAACTTACGGACTTTCAATGAAAAAACATATAACCGAGACAACATTACTGAAAAAGCAGACGAGTAATATAGCTATTAATAAGGATCATTATGGAAATCATACTTAATGCTATAAATATAAGTTATTGTAACAGTAATAATATCCCATGTTCGTATTCCTCCACTCTTTATTAGTATTCGTATAAGTCGTCATAAAGTGAATTTAGTAGGCCGTCGTTATATAAACCAAATCGAGATCCAACGGTAATTGTCATATCAACTCCAAGCATTCTTGTTAAACAATAAACAATCGTATCCATTTTCATACTAAAATACATATCATTCATATAACTCAATTTAATTACCTGATAATTACAACTCCTCTTGCTAAGCCAAAAATCACCTTCTAATTCAAAATATTTGATCTTCTAAGACTAATCTCATGTCCCAATCCAATCAACAATACAATCAATCATTATTTAAATTTCAGTCATCTAGTCAATCATCATCATTATCTTATAAGTGATCATCACAATAACCTTCATCATCATCAAATAAATCGTGACCGTATATCATATGTCACCAATCTTCCTCCAATAGTCCAGTGCGAAGTCAGGAACAGTCCCTTCTTTCTTTCTACACCACTTCACCTCCTGGTCTACTTATTTTAGTCGACTCATTTAACCATTTTTACCATAAACGTTTGTTCTGTATTACGTGTTGAGCGTAGTATATGTCCTAACATCCAATTTCACATAAAAAATAATCGCTTTTTTAGGAGATCCCTGACATTTCTTTGTCGTAATCTCCATCTTTTGCATACAGCTATCACTCTTGAATATATCTGATTACTTCTGAATTTCAGTACATATATATCTGTAACTTTAAAATTCACCGCGTGTGCACCAAAATACTGTAGTGTTCTATTCTCAGTATTGATAGTCTGTGTCGTAACATCCACATAAACTGACTGATTCTAAAGGGAACTTTCGGTGACCTAGCTCTGCTAACCATACTTTCTTTGTCTGGAATTGCTCAATTTCATCGTTTCTTGCTGAAGTGTGTTCGTTTAGGTTCAGGTCAATCTTGTAGCTCGTGTTATTCCATCTTTTTCTAAAACACCAGCAGACCTAGAAATTCTACTTCAAACAATTATAGCATTGTTTATTATGTGCTGGACATCTTATATACCCAAGTTATGTGTTGCAACGAGTTAGGTTTGCATCTGATGATGTTTTGTTCATAATCAAAATTCCATTTCTTAATGTCATTTTCCTTCTTTAAATGGGGTGTATTGGTCTCAGAATTATTTATATTCTATGTCATTTTCATCTTTCGTCGATATTTATATCTCCGTAATAAAAAATTGTATTGCCCTATTTAAGGTTAAATCCTGTTCTTGCATAATAATGGCTGATCTTCGAGATTTGCTATACCAAATACAAATTGGTCTAATATTATCATTTTATAATTCTGAAACTTACAAAAATTTGATTGTACCTCTAATAAAGCTTCGCATTGCAGAATAGATTGGTTTGTTGCTGCTTCAATAAATAATAGTTAAATCTCTATTGATATAAACTATTTCCTTGAAACTTGTAAAACATCATGTCTTTTATGTACCCTATGATATTTGTAAACCATTGGAAATATATACTAATCAGCTGAAGTAGCTCTGTAATCTTCGTTGTTGTATTGTCATTTATCCTTACACAATGGATTCGAAGTTACTCGTCGCCAATTAACGATATAAATATCAGTTATTGTAAAAGTAATAATATCCAACGCTTGCATTCCTCCAACCTTTATTAGTATTCTTATAAGTCGTCTGTCATAATGTGAGTCTAGTAGGCTATAATTATATAAACCAGATCGAGATCCAGCGATAATTGCTATATCGACTCCAAGCATTCTTGGTAAACAATAAACGATCGTATGCGTTGCCATACTAAAGTATATATATTTCATATTACTCAGTTGAACTACCTAACAATATTATTTGATAAAATCATCAGCTCTTTAGTACGTAAATAAGTATCAGTCCCTGAAATATTTCTGATTATACTATGAACTTAGAGGTTAATGTTTTTTAAACTGATCATAACTGAAGTTCACTACAAAAACACGGTACGATTGTTTTCTATTTCCACGTAAACGAGCATTTATTATCATTTCCAGGCCGTGCCCAGGAGAGTGAAACATTTGGATGTAACTCGCCCAGTCTTGGACACAGCCCCTTTACCAAGTAAGTAAAAAATGGTTCTATTTATTCAGATTAAAAAGCACAAATCCCTTCGCAGGATAGAACGTTTTTCATCATTTTTTTATACTAAGATATTTTTGTGTCCAATCTAGGTGGACGCATTATTGAACGAGAAATTGTATGGCCATTATCATTGTTAACTTCTATAAGCAGTATTATTTTTTATTCAAACGATTAATTTATCAATTCAAATAATTCCCTGCTGTCTTCTTTAAGAAGGTTGTTTTCTTTATCTTTTATTCTTCTAGGTTGCCTTTTTCAATATCTACTTAAGCTGTTACAGTTGTGTGGTCTTGGAAGGTTTTGTTCTTTGTTGGTTTTTGAATTAGCATTTACCTTCCGCCAAAAAATCGTTAATACATTCTCTGCAAAAATTGTGCGAGAGTTGCTTAAATATATTGTCTTCGTGACGAACTACTATACAACTAAAGAGTTAACAACCAAAATCTAAACTAAAACATCTTTAATTCAAAAATCAATATTTATCAAAATTAGTTTCGAGACCCATATTAAGAAAGTAGTTTAACAAGGGGGCAATGTAATGAGTTTCATACTCATGCTTTAATCATATAAATACGAACGCTGAAAGTTTAGGGAAATTCTAGTAAATTATGTATAAGCCATATTAAATTATCGCCTCTACAGTTTAATTTGTCACAATATATTAAGTTGTAGGAAGTATCAAAAAGACTTATACTCGTCAATACTTTTGTACTGGCTAAAGAAGAAAGTTATTAAGTGTCGGTTTAATCATCTGGTTATTCATTTTGTAATATTTTGGATTACTACATTATTTTTTATATCTTTATGATATCAAGATTTATCAGAAACTACTGCAGCAACTAAGCCATCGCAAGTCATATTAGAAACCACTTAAAGGACATATTCCAATATTTGACAACAAATGTTTTACTATTGTGTGGCTTTACAACAAAAATCCATTAGTGACTTATTCACAATACATACTAAATGAAATTTTTGAATCGTTAGCACAATTAAACAGGTATGAAGTTATTTCCTTTTATGTTATATATATATATAGTAAAATCGTTTTGAGAATTCGTGATATATTGTACATCAATTTAATTATAAACTTATATACGTACTAATTTGTACTCTTCTAATTCACTTCCTTTTAGGCAGCCTCAATCAGAAAATCGTCAACGGCCAGGTTGCTTCCCGTGGTCAATTCCCATACCAAGCCGGTTTGATCATTGACGGCAACATTTTCTGCGGTGGATCTCTGATCTCGTCTGACTACGTTCTCACCGCTGGTCATTGCGGAGAAGGGTAAATAACATAAATGAGATTCAAAATAGACCAATATCTAAGAATGAGAAATGATACAAAATCATTAATATTTTGTAAATACTTATGCATGAACCATATTAAGAAACCAATGAGTTTAGTAGCTCATAGTAAATCGAAAGCAACATTAAGTTCACTTACTTAATCACAAATATATATTTAAGTCTTACTAAATATATTTTATAAAAAGTAATGATGCGGAAGTATATACTACTGTCAAATTGCCGGTTTGTTAAACAAGAATTTACCCAATTAGTATACGGACTGTTAGTATGAGGATTTATGTACTTATTTACCCTTGCAAGTTAGTATTATTAAGGTATTATTATTTAAAAATTTAGTGTGTATCAAAAGTGTTAATAGACAAATAATATTTTGAGTAAATTTGTTCTTTTACAGAAATAATTTTAAGATGGAGAAATTACGTTTTGAATATTGAATTTAAAAGTTGTGATTTAACTTTCCCTCAAAACATTCAATATTTTGTCACCAATTGATCCGAAATGCAGTTTTTACTGAACATTAATATTGTTTTATTGCGTATAGTTTCCTAACTTTTACCAAAATTGATAGTGGCTAGAGAACGGAACTTCCTCGAAATACAATTCTAGTGAATAAATCTTTCAGGGAAAAATATCCACAGGCTATCCAACTTTTGCAGATACTGTGTTGCATCTGGCTTCAAAATTTATATACAATCGTATAAACTCGTTATATTTGATAAAGTAAAATATCAGCTAAGAATAATATGTTTTCTGTAGAAAAGCCTCTACATTTTACACTTTCACTTACCACATTTTCACTAAAAATTTAGTACTTGGATACATAACACTACACATCAAGCCACCTATCTCACTGATAAGAGTGTTGGAGTAGCATTCGGGAGATTGTGGATTGGGATTCCAGCGGCCGACCACCCTGACTGATAACCCCTGGGTAACACTTTCGCGAATACCCTATTTCGGACTGAGCATTAGATGACTAAAGGCCACAAATGAAACTATCGTTGTTTCCATAACTAACATTATGCGGATAAAGCTCCATAAATCGATTTGTCTGTGCGTAAACTATGTGGTTTTCAATTTCAATTCTATCTCTCAATGCTTTGGTTCGAGACAATTGAATAAATCAGGGAATATTTTGACAGAAGGGAATCATGTTGATGTAAACTTATTATTTTGGATTATATTCCTCTTCCCTTTATTGATCGTCATTCATCATTCATTTTAAAAATTAATAATTTTGTAACAAATTCTAAAGTGTGCTTTACACGCTCTTATATATTCGCCTTTGTTGCTTCCAAAACATATATTTAATGTCTGGTCTTTTTCTGAAATTCCTTAAATGTGAAGCGAAAACATTAACCAACTTTCTAACAAAGACACTTTCAATGTTCTAAATTTTTGTTGAGATATAAGAAATAACATTTTATTCTATAATGATGCTGTTTTGACAATAATAACATGACGCCTACTATCATTTGTGCTGGGATGTTGGATTTAGTGAATGCTAATAAATATTTAACAATTATTTAACGATTTAGTTAAGGTTTAATGTACAGTTTGGTTGCGTACCATAGATTTGGCAGAGCGGGTACAAATGTAAATACCTTATGAACGTAACCCGATAATATTCAAATTATTAATCTAGTTATTGAGGTTTAAAACCATACAGTTTATAAAAAAAATAACCTTATGCATATCATAGG
>JAGDQP010038139.1:0-18292 GCA_022664845.1 Lepisma saccharinum
TTGGTTAATACTAATTGTTAACCCGACAGATGAAATTATATACTTTGAAATTATTTCAAGTGAACATTATTGTTTGGCGGAATGAACTGGCACTGTTCTTTCAGAGCCGTTCCTGCCGCGGAACTGGAACTTATTTCAGTTCCGGACGAAAATCTTTGTCTAAGTTCCCAGGTTTAGCTCCGGATACTGTCGAGCCAGTCTGCCAAGACGTTTCTCCTTCTCTTGATAGGTTCTCGGAACCATTCCCAGAAACTCGTACAACTGTTCCGAGCTTTCCATTCATATTTCTGTTTAGTGTTATTATACGAGGACTTCTAGCATACGAGCCTCGGAACTGTTCCGAAGCTCGCTTGCTAGCATTCTTGTGTAATAACATTAACCATAAATATGAATGGAAAACTCGGAACTGTTGTGACAGTTTCTGTTTTGAAGGAATGGTGTGAGGGGGAATTCAAAACCTTAATGGTAGCAGCAAGTGTATCTTTCTAACCCTTCGGAGTGTGAACGTCTTGAGAGAAGCTGATTGTCTGAAGAAAATGGCTTTTTGTAAGGGTAAAATTACTAACTGTTTAGTGTATAAAAGGTATACGGAAAGTGTAATTTTGGTGTATTTGTCAGATGGTAGAGTCTTTTAAAACACAATGTGAACGACATTTTCCAGGTAAGCAAAAGATCCTGGAACACATGGGAAATACGTGCTATACGTTAATTACATGTTACGAGAGGTTTTAATTTGACGTAAATCGATTATTTTAAAAGGAAAAATTACAGTAAATGTGAAATTTTGGTGAACTCTGAGAGCTCATTATCGGGGTTGGCTCTAAAGACAGGGATCCAAATTGTCAGAACCTTTCGGCCTGAATTCTCATCAAATAATATTTTAAGAAATTACATTTTTCAGTAACACGTTTTAGTAACGATCATGAAAAGAATATTTTCGCGTTTGTTATTCAATGTAAATCAAATTAAGAAAAAGATGAAATTAGGTCCACACTGGAAGTGGATTAACAGATTTAAATATTTGCTCTGGCGTCTATCTTTCCATACTAAGCAGTCGCTCCAGTATCATTACATAGAGCTCGATGGATATGCCAGATGCTAGAACAGATGAAATTGTCTCAAATAGCAAGATATTTTCTTTTATATGCCGAAACATTATTTAACAAAAATAACATCATTCGGTGTTACTTTATCCTTCAAGGTCCTTTGCCTTCATACACATGTACTTGATGTCTATCAAAGAACGATACTGGACTGACTGCAACCATTGAACATTTCACGAATATTTGAAGCCAGGGAGCGGAGAACACACTTAATCTCGTTTGCCCATTTCCAGTCTAAACCAATATGCACCAAATTTTCGGTTCTAAGTCAGTTTTTTACACTTAATAACGCTGTGTGGCCCGTTTTTTATTTATGTCCTAATTCTGGCAAAAAGTGTAAGTATTATACGCAGTATTTCATATTCTATTTTACATTCTTACATGCATAACCCAGGTATTAAGACTTAAATCTTAAATCTGGCCATACAGCGATAAGAAGCGTATAAAACAGTTAGAACTGAACATTTGGTGCACATTGGTTTCATTGGAAGTGGACAAACGAGTTTAAGGGCCATATTTATGAATGACTCCCAAGAGTGAGTGGCTCCCATTGGCGTTCAAATTATATGCTCCTGGGAGCTACCCACCTCTTGGGAGTGATTCATAAATATGCCCCTAAATATCTGCTCTGGCGTCCATCTTTCAACACTACGTAGTCAGTCGAGTATCGTTTACGTAGGGCTCGATGGCTTGAACTACTAAAACAATAATCAATTTTGATTATACAGGATAAATTCACACAGACTCAGGAGAACTAAATTATTCCATATCAGATAATTTGAGCTTCCAAACGGTTGAGCCCATGATGTAGTTCGGTGAAAGAAGAAGACACACTATGTGAGGCAACTTCGACGTCTCTTCACCTTCTAGCAGGAGAATGTGGGCGCGAGTATCCGCAAACGGTAGCCAAGAATGTTCACTTGAGGAATAAGATAGTAAACATAGCGGAAGTCGTTATCACCTACGACGTCATACTGACAGGCTCTGACGCTACCCACTGTAAATACAACGACGAAACCAAGATTTCCCAACTCGGCTTCGTGGTCAAATGGTCAAGATGTTCGCTTTTTGAGTAAAAGGTTTCGGGTTCAAATCCCCCTCGGGTCAACACTTTTGTTTTCTTTCAAAACATATTTTTATATGCTCATATTTATTATTAGTAACTGCTTTTTTGCATTTCATACACTATTTTAAATTAGTGACCATGGGAAAGTGGAGGTTAGGTGCGGTCATGTATCTTTACATTTTCCCCTCTCAAATTACAAGCGCGAGACGCTCGTTGATTTGCGCTGTATTTACTATTATAATCGCTATGTAGAGTGTTCATGAAAGAAGATAAAATGATAATCGATTGTTCGATTCGTTTTTTTTCTGGAGACAAGCACCGACTCATTTCAATAAATATATGAAATAGAAAAAATAAGCTGTGCTTGTGCAAGTGAGTGGGTAGTATTCACATAAGAACAATACGGACAGGAAAATAATAAAACAGGAATTATTTTTTTAGTACGAAACTAAAAGAAAATTGATTGCTCTGTACGTGCAAGTGAAGGCATGCAGAGACGCCAAATCACAACTATTTGAGACCAAAACTATTAAATATTTCAACTCACAACTTCTGATTTTCTTATGTTTTTCAGTTCCATTTATGTACCTTTCTGTGAATTGCTTTCTGACAATACACATAAAATTTTAAAGCTAACAGCCATTATTAGTGAGTCTGTTTTGGCTGGGGTCAATAAAGACCCCACGCGAGTACTGGTGTTACAAAACACGGTGCGAGTACTGAAGGGTTAAACCAATGCGCAATATTTACTCTTCTAATCTCTCCCGTACAAACGTTCCTTTCGAAGTTTTTAAATCGAACACAATAAGGGCTGATTTTCATTTACGCTTGCGTTCCTTGCTGTGCTTAAAATGTGGGTGAGTAGCCAATTACAACACGTATTTTATAGCGTGTTATCTTCTAAGATAAGTGTAACACGTGTTTCGATTGGCTACTCAGCGAAATTAGAAGCAACGCAAGATTGAATGAAAATCAAACCTAAGGGCTCATTTTCAAGCCCGCTTGCGCTGTTTGCTTGATTTGGGTGAATAGCCAATTGAAACACGTGTTACAATAGGTAATAAAACTACACAACGAAACACAACGTTTTTCAGTTCGCTACTTACCCTAATCGGAAGCAAATCAAACAACGCAAGCGTGCTTGAAAATGAGCTCTAAAAGCCATATTTATGAATCACTCCCAAGAGGTGGGTGGCTCCCAGGAGTACGGTATATAATTTCAATACCCCTGGGAGCCACCCACTCTTGGGGTTATTTATAAATATGTCCATAAGAATCGCTGAACATTAATACCCTCGTTCCGCTACACAGACGCTAGGTGGCAGGATAGATTTCGACAGAATTGGTTTTGCTATCTATAAGGATTTTTAACTAACTAACTCTATGGCTTATGGAACTCGCAAGTTCATCGCCGCAGCAACAAACGTTCTCCATTGGATTCTATCCTTGGCAATATCAAGCCAGTTTCCATCACGAACACCTATTTCACCAAGATCTCTTCTAATATTGTCCTCCCAACGACGTCTCGGTCTTCCCAATAGCCTCCTTCTATAAGCCTTCCAACCGGGATGGAATATAATCTTCGTCTCTCCCCCATCCGAGCTACATGGACTGCCCACCTTAGTCGTTGAGATTTCATTATTTTTACAACATCTAGTGAATCGTATAGTCCATGGAGTTCTCCATTATGCAGTCTCCTCCACTCTCCGGTTATCTCGTCGCGTTTCGGCCCGTATATCTTTCTCAAAACCTTCAACTACACGTAATTTATGTTCATCTGCTAGTGTCGTACTCCAACTTTCGCAACTGTGAAGTATTACCAGCAGGATAACCATTCTGTATAATTTCAATTTCGTTGATATTAATCGCGATGTTAGAAGTTTTTGAACTGGATAGAAACGTGCATTCCCCGATAGTAAGCGACTTTTTATTTCTTCCGTAACCTCATTTTTGCTTGTTACGTATGCTCCCAAGTATTTAAATATGCTTACTTTCTCTATGACCTCATCCCTAATTCCTATGTTTTTTTATTTCCTTCATTCCCTTGTTTCGGCTTGTTATCATGTATTTTGTTTTATATATGTTTACCTGTAGACCTATCTCATCGCACGCTTCTACTAAGTCATCGGTGTTGCTTTGTAGTGCATCTATATCGTCCTCTATTAAATCTGCATGGTCTGTGTATACAAACAGTTGATTCAAAGCATTCAATGATAGTCTCTTTTCGTTCCCTTTAATTTTTATAATCTCATATTCTAAAGCAAAGTTAAACAGAAGTGGTGACAAGACATCGCCTTGTTTCAAACCGTTGCGAATCTTGAAACTGTATGGCATATTCTTACCCATCCGTACTTTGCTTATAGGGTCGCTGAGACACATCTTCACTAGTTGAACCAATTTCTTCGGAATTCCAAATCGTATCGTACTTATAAAATTTATTCCAGAGCAAATATTGAAGCTCGTTTGTCCACTTCCAGTCTAATCCAGTGTAAAACAATTTTTCACTTCTAACTTGGTTTTATAGGCTTCTTATTGTTGTTTTTGTTTTAAATTTAAGTATTAATTCCTAAGTTATTTATGTAATAGTACTTTGAGAATATAATAATATATAATAGAGAATACTAAAAATAATATTTACGTTTTTTTACAAGAATTAAACATAAATGAAAAAGCAGGCAGCACAGCATTATCAAGCGTTTAAAGTTGAGTTTGAAACGAAAATTCGGTTCATCTTGGTTTAGACTGGAAATGGACAAATCAGATTATGTGTCCTCTCCGCACCCTGATTTTTTATATTCATGAAAATTTAATAGCAGCAGCCAGTTCAGTATCGCTTTTAGATATAAATTATTGGGTTAGCTTAGGTTAAAAAATCACGTTATATATATTCATTAATCAATTTCACCCACTCGGAATTACTCCCGCGAGAATGACGTAATGTTCATTGTATAAAGAACTTGATTATATTTTGGGTCAATCTGTAAATGTTGCCAACATTTACATAGAAAGCCCGGAATCTCTTATAGATTTCATGTCAATCTTTGTTGTTCTCAGACGCTAAAAGATTGGTCTGTGAACATTAAACAAGGATCTCTTGGCCGCATCCTAAATGGCATGATGCACCCTGGAATGCTCCGTTGATCCATCCAATCCACGGTTCACCTTTTGTCCCGAACCACCTTCGACGATGGATTCTACTTAGCTATGAGGGTTTATTTTCAAGCCCGTTTGAATTGCTTGTGATTTGGCTGAATAGACAATTGAAACACGTAATAAAACTACACCACAAAACACCACGTGTTTCAATTGGATACTCACCCTAATCTCGGGCTTGAAAATGAGTCCTGAGTGTTGCTTTAACAGCACAGAAGAATGTTGGCACTGCTGCGATGGTGTTTGGTGGTCCGCGAGATATTTAACAAAATGATTTTGGAGAGAAAGTATAAGTACAGTGAAAACTCTGTCTTAGTGATTCTTCGTTCTTCTCTTCTTGACAAGAAGTTGTACTTATGATGGCTTTTATTGTAGTAGAGACTGGCAATATGGCGGCTTACTAGAAGAAAGCCGCCGAAATCTCCTGGGATAATTTTACATCATTCCAAAGTTTTTCCGTCATTCCCTAAATTTACGAAGTTGGGTTATATAGTGTAACAGAGGTTTTATACAATAGTTTTTCATCAGGAAAATTCAAAATTAACAGTGATAACATCAAAAGTGTCGGTGACTAGAGAGTATAGAATGACTGACGACTATGGCGGACAGTAACCATAGCAACTAATAAATAACTGACTATAAAATGTCAAATAAAATGAACGATAGACTGTAAAACTGTATAATATTACTATTTTAATGTCAGTTAATATAACGATTTTGCTATGGGTATGAACCAAGATTCGCGCCGCGGTAACAAGAAGCAAGACTAGACAAGTCTATTGTAGTTCATATTTTGGTATATAGAAGAGTATGTTAAAGATCGTAAGATTGTGAATACGGGTAAAAGTTCGCATACTGTTATGGGTTATATAGGTTGCATGCCTAGCTCTTGTTTGTACTTAGTCGTGGTAAATTGTGTCCTGGATGTTCGTCACTAACACGTATATTAGTCGCTTGGAGGATTCAGTTTGATTAACCCACAAGTATTTTATTGGAACTGATATGTTTTGGTGTCTATATGTTTAGTTTTACGGTTACTAAAGCTAATTTCTTTTAGCCTAACAGACACAAAAAATCTATAAAATGTTTCTGATCACAATCAGACAATTTGTATTTACTATTTTAAAACTGAAGCTTCTGCAGAGTGTAACCTTTCGTTAATACCGAGATACTAAATGGCAGTATAGTTAAATGCTAAAACTAAAATCAAGTCTCGTTAAATGAAAGAGATTTGATTAAAACTAAATATGGTTTGTGTTGAAGATGTATAAAATTTATTCAAAGTTACTTCGCAACTAAGATATGTAAATAACATTCCCTCCTCATTGGCTGAACGGTGTATGACGCAACTGGCAGATATTGTCATTATGCAAAGAGTATCCGTTTGTATTCTAGCATTGGAAATCGCCAGCTAAGTAACGACAACAACAGCCAATCAGGGCAAGTCATGATATCACAGTGTCTCTCGCGACAGGGGAATTAGCTTAGACTTCATTAGGCCATAATATATGGTAGCATTTGAAATTTACCTATCATATAACCGGGAAATTTAAAAATGCTTATCGAATTCGACTTACGAGTTAGAACCAAACCTGTCATGCCACGCGAAGTACTGAATATCGATTTTATTTGGTGTTGCGTTTCCCTGACACTAGGAGCGCTACTGTTCCCATGTTTACCTGTCAAGGGCTCGCTTAGTTATACATTGATCTTTGGTTTAATAAGTTTCCCGCAAACTCCGACAACTTACTTCATCACCGGAATTCAAAAAGTGTTCACTGTTCTCCGGAATGGACCCATCTGCTTCGCACCTATGTTCTTTATGACAATAATAATTGTTCACTATTGTTTAAGTCAAATAATAAGCCATACAGAACAACACATTGGGCTAGCTAGATTTTATAGAATTGAATCACCAACATTCTTTGAATTTTATGGAATACATAATGTTCTCTGACGAATGTACACTTCTGCTATCCAAATTCGGAAAGGAAGTAAGTTATATATAAAAACAATAAAATCTAGATGACGAGAGAATAATATTTGCCATTCGTACTTTTCATTTTGGTGTTTTTATACGGTTTGTTTTGTGGAAGGTCAACTAAGATGGGTCTCGTAGGACAACTCGATTGCCATTTCAAACAGTTCCTCTTAGTTGAAATTTCCGTTTCGTTGCAGTTACATTGATTGACATTTCCAACTTCTTCAATCAGTAATGTTCAATGTTTACCTACGAATTGACAACTATGTTGTTGTAAATCTATGTCTCCATAGCGTCCATGATGATAATGTTTAAAATTTTAACGTCCATCTTCTTTTTCTTTTTGTAATTTATTTTTGTCACACTTTGATAGTTAAGATGTTTACTGGCCAGATGGCACTGCAGTCAATGTTGCTTGTCGTCGATGATATGCTTTTAATTAAAGGCAGATAATCAATGCCACTGTGTTAAATAAAAAAAAGGAAGTAGTTTGACGCGCCAACGTCATACCGAAAACTCCTCCTCCCAGTAAAGTAGCTGGATAGTTAGTAAATCTTCCATAGCTTGGTAAGCATGATATCTTGAGTAGGATTTTTCTTTGTATAGAAAAGTACACATACGGCGGCCAATGTGTTAAAGAGAGACATGGCGCATTTCACTGTCTCGTGTGTTTTTCATTGGGCTAAGATGCGAGCTTATTTTGAAATTTGTTATGCAAGTTAGTAGGACAGATAATTTATTTTGCAGATAGGTATTCACACCAGGTGTTGCATGCCATTGTGTCTGACGAGGGGGTGTTTACATGAATGCTTAACGTCCTTCGTTTTTATTGGACATTATTGCATTCTTGTTGATTGTGAAGAAGTCTATTACTAATTCGATGAAATAGTCTAGAGTGTATATTAAACATTAAAATACAATGCTAATCCTTGGGGGTTAGGATTAGTTTAAATATTACATCAGAACCCAAGGTTTCTCCTCGGTCATACTAGGTAAATGCCGGGACGTTACCTACTAGCTACGCGTGGCAGACTAACTTCCAACATCCTCTTTTTATTTTAGAGTGTTTTTAATTGTATTCGAATAATTTCAAAATTAATGTCTGTGCTAATTGTCGCAACGATTTTTTCTGACGTAATTAAATCTTAATGGAGTATAGGAATAACACTGTGACTACACTAATGAGAGAAGCGTGTACATGATCTACATTTTATAATGATTATTATATACGAGAACAATGTAAGTAAAGCACTGTCAGGTTTACCGTATAAAAAGGTACGTGATTATTTATGTTTTAAAACCATCACGTTCTAGGAGGAAAATTAAATATTCTTACAATTTTTAAAAAAGTGTAACACAATTTATACTAACATTACAAACACGATATATCTCTTTTGCGCCCTTCTACAGCACAGAAGAGCGCCGTTCACTTGTGTCCTTTAGGCAACATTGGTTCATTCCGACGCACAAAAGATAAAAAATCTACAAAACTCAGTCAGAGGGCTTCAAGTCCGTTCCCTCCCCCTAAATTCATATTTGCAATAAATATGAACTATAACTCCATTATTGATCATCAAGTACTGTCAGGCAATAGTGAAAAAACGTTTGTTTTTTTCCGAAGTAGAACGAAAAATAAAAAAAACCGTTTACCTGTTTTTTCCGGCGTTCATTTTTTTTAAGTAACTAATTCCGCATTCGCAATTTCACCTGGTCACAAATAACTGACAATCCGCCAAGTTCCTTGCAATATATTTAACCTACGTAAAGGAAAAAGAAAAATGTATTATATTAACCACCCATAATTTTGATATTTTTTTACGATTTTAAATGGGCGAACTTTATGTAAAGATATTTAGAACTGACTATAACTTAATGCAAATAATATTCATACCTGCAACTATACACTTGGTTAAATAAAAACCCACTTCGGGGTCTAAACCAGCGCAGCCCAGCTTCCTTCGGAGTTCGGACACACCACGCTTTCGTTAAACACCTTGCGTAACTAGATTCAATTAGGTAGAAATATCCAACGTGACTTTTCTAACCTAACGTAGTGCTATCTCATAGAACTGTGTACAGTTTGAAAGTGCGTAAATTGTACGACGTAAGAGAGAGAGAGAGAGAGATTACGAAAATTCCAAAGTGAAGAAATTAATCAAAAGTGATGTGTTGAGCGATTTTTACGATATGGGTGATCAAGTTTAAATAGTGTAGAAAAACTGGCAAAACGCGTTTGTCGTCGTAGCGCCTTTTGTGAGGTAACAATGAGGAAACAACAAATGTTGCAAGTTTCAACATTGTAGTATTAAATTCTGCGTGACACAAAGTTGCAAGATAAATTACAGAAGGTTTTATCTTAATGTTTATCAGAAGGTTCGTTAAAAAATCATCGTGGAATTGTTCTGATTAATTTTCACAAAACAGTTACGTTAGTAACACAACGGTATTTCTATCGAACAGAGTTATAGGTATCCGTTCATACATTATTGGATAAAAACCCCACGTATGTATTTATTTGTATGAAGTGAGAAGGTTGTAGAGAATGGTCGAAGCCATTCGAAGTTTCCGCAGCCTTTTGAGGAAAGAGAAACCACTCGTAAGTAGTAAGCAGAGGTAAGTACGTATTGTGGTTAGTGTACAAGGGCATATGCAAAATACACTGTAGTGTTGTCCGTCTAGTTGTTGGAAATTCACCGGTGGTCAAGTGCATTGACTCTAGATTTAATCCCTAGACTGAGAATGTAAGAGAAAATATATTTGGCTTTTGTTTTTCTATCTTGGTATAATTGTTAATGACTTGTGAATGGTCTTACTCAGTATACGCTGCAAACAAAGTGACACTACTGAAAGTTTAGATACGAATCTTTCAGCTATAAAAATCATCTTTAATCGCTATGTACAAGAATCAGACAGAATTTTAATGTTTTGTATGATAAAATATTATGAAACTAAGATAAGCAAATCAATTATACATAGGGTACAAGGGATATATCGTTTTAACGTTTCGCCTGGATAGAATCTCGTGCATTGTTCCCTTCTGTATCATTGATCTCAAGCTGCGCTATCTCCAAAATACGTATTTTTGTAATTGTCGTTGAATGGTAGATTTTAAAAATTAATATTACTGTAATTGAATGATTTGAAGTTTGGATTTTCAGAACTAAATGAGACCCAATACGCCATAGACGCCTTATTTAATGGCTGTGTGTTGTAATATCAGGTCAAATACTTATATTTTGTCGTAGGTTTCTGTGAAAATTAAGATTAACGAAAATGCATGAATCCGATAGGACTAAGTTAAAGAATAATGGACGTGAAAATTATTATTATTATTTTCAGGAGGACGAAGCACTATAATTATCAAAATAATCCGATCAGCTTTTGCTCAAGTAATTTCTGTGCATTTTACAGAATTATTTATATTTAGGGATGGCGTAAGCTATTGTGTTGTTCATGACTTGTCTTGGATTTTCAGTTTTGGTAGTGAGTGTCAAAATTGGGAGGGTGTAATAAAATTTTAGTAGGGTTTCTATCTATTTTTCTTCGTTTTTCTTGCGGTAAATACCTCGAACTGGTGGTCTGTCGGAATCACTATAGCTGTTGCTGCCAATATCATTGCATTACATAATAATAATTCGCAGCTATATTTAATACACTACTGAATGAGCCCTCTCCCGAAGGAAGAAGTTGCTTTGTGGATTTTCGTAAGGCAGACGCTAATTCAAAATTGGATATGAGTAAGATCTTCCACGGCATGTCACCAGACCATCTCAGATTTTGATAAAACTTGCTATGGTTGGAGGATTTCTGGCGCTGAAACGAAAAATGTTAATTCTTCTGAGATCAGTGGTGGGGTTCAAAAGTTATGGAGGTTCAAATTTATGGCAAAGTTGACAGAAACGTGCGCGCGAAACCATATCAAAATAGAAAAACAGGATTACCGTATTCGTATTTGTCCTAGAGAATTCAGGTTTGTTTTATGGTATTCAGATTGAAATGAGCCATCGTCCGCAGTGAAATGTGTACAGCGCAGTTTAGTTTCAGATCTGGCTTATTAAGGAATTGCAGTATTCCGAATGCAATCTGGTATTTCAGCACCGGCCACGCCTTTAATTGTGACAATTTAATACATGCGTAAATATCAGAATAACTAACTGAAAACCAATAAAAAATAATTAGTGTAATAGCAATATTGTTGGGAAATGGAACATGGAAGATAAACATGGTCAAATCGCCGTAACGCATGTAATCGTTTAACTCCAGCAGTTGAGATGCTGTGTAATATCAGGAAGTAGACACCAACTAAAAAACAACTAAAACACAGGCGTCTACTGCTTCAACGTGTATAGACTAATGTTCAAAGTATACTATACGCAAATGTCACATTGTTACCGACATAAAAATAGTAAATATAATTATTACGAATCGGATCACATTATCGTCACGTATATAACGGTTCATCATGTTAGACGCTTGTAACGGATAGTTAAAATACTTTTAGCTTTTGTTTAAAATCAAGTTTTCATTTTTTTTTTCAATCTTTGGTTTCCAGTGTTCAACTTTCTAAGAAACGAAAACCAAGGATAAAACGAAATTGAAGAAGAAAGTAGTTACAACATATATACCAAATTCGAAGTAATAAGACTTCTTTCTCGGCCTGAGTAAAAATTCTCTAAAATAATAAAAATCAATTGAAAAGTATATCTGTAATAACAAACTGATTGACGATTGTGTTGAGGTGCAAATGGTTGAGAAGTCTTAAAATTGTAGGTCTTTGTATTACTGACAAATTATTTAGCAACAATAATAATAATAATAATAACATACTAAATAAACATACTATATCATCGTGAAACTCACTTCATTATTTTTCAAAGTAATCTCTCTTGACTTCAACACGGTCGACTACTTTGTCTCCACTGATCAAAGATCCTAAAAACAGAATTATAAATGACTTAGATGTCAAAAACTTTACTGATTCCTTCACTGGGTTATAGTCGTGACATCGTCGAACAACCAACACATTTTTAGGTTCCGAAACAGAAAGTAGTCATTCGGAGTCAGGTCTGGGATACAGGTTGGGTAGTTAAGCTTTATGAAGCCGCATGCCTTGACAGTAGCCTGTTATTTAAATTATGTGTTCGGGTGCATTGTCATGGATCAGCATCGCAGCCGCCAAGTTTTCAGGGTGGCTCTCTTTAACAACCGCATGTAAATCCATCATCGAGGAATCATAGGTATCTCCAGTAGACATTTATTTGTGTTGATGGGCTAACAAATAGCACAAGACCTTCTGTTCCAAGAAAATTGTTGGTTTGGTCTTTGTATCATGTTGGTAAATCCATGTTTCATCACGTGATTATTAAAAGTCTTGAGCAGAAGTTATCTGGGATTGCTCTAAACATGTCTAAATTCTCTTCGCCAACACTATCGAAAATTTATATTCTGCTCAGGCGTCAAAATTCGTGGCGTTCACCTCGAACTAACCTATGATATACTCAAGATTGTATGGATCTTAGTGTGAACTGTGGCAGTTGAATTGTCCTGTTTGTGAGCTACTACCTGGCCTTCACTGCCGATTTTGAAAAATCGTGGTCCGCACTTTTGGCATATTTCGTTTGAAGTAACCTCCAAAGGCCGCCATGAACACGAGTTATATTCAAAAGATGTCCTCTCTCACTGAAACTGCTTAGGACAGTAATTCACCTTATATCATGGAAGTGCTTTACTACCATAAACAGCACACATTCCTCATTTTTTCTTTGGCCTTATTCCCTTTATATGCGAGGAATTTTATAATCCAACCAAACTCCAAATTACTTAAATGTATTGTTGATCCGCACGGCACTGTATTTACCATCTTCTCAACTCAAGCGCTTTCAGATGTGTTAGTTATAACTCCCTATGTTGGTCAGCCAGCTGACTGTTAAACGCGATATTACTTTGAAGTTTGAAATGGTTATGTTTCCATTGCATGTACACTTGCTTGGTCTCAGGGCCATGCTGGTAGAGCCATGGATCATAACTGGTTATTGACCAAAATTCATGTCCCTCACCTGGAGCTAACATTTGACATCCTCAAGACTGTACGGATGATATTGGGAACTGTGGGAGTTGAAAAGTTATGTTCATGAGGTATAACACTGGTCTTAACTGATGATCTTGTAAAATCAGTGTCTCCACATTTTGTCATATTTCTTTTGAGGAGCCTCCACACGCACCAATGAGTTATATTTAATAGATATCACCTCTCACTTAAACTGCTGAGTCGTCAAAAGGTCCCGTTCAAACCACACGTTTTACATGGTAGGAAAGACGCCTACTCTATGAGGATTCTAGACGCTGTCCTAGTTAGATCCAGTGATTAGTGACAATTAATTTATTTATATTCACGGCTCTGATCAGTCATCTAGACATAATAAGGCACCGTGCAACTTCACAAGAGAATTTCATTCCTAGCATGTACAGGAAGGTGGCTGAATAACTTAGAAGACCCTTGAAGCTTTTTCAATCCACCTGTAAAATTTGATGAGTCAATAGACAAAACCACTTTTCATGAGAGAAATGAAGGACATTAGTTCGTATAAATTGTTTTCCAGAAAACGAGTTCCTGGTTATACCTGCTTTAAAAATATAATAAAAAAATAACTGTAGTACAGAATAACCAGTGTCAGCAAAATTCAATCAATAGGTTTGTAAGGTTCACAACCTTCCAACAAAAGCAAAAAATACTACATACGCAATAAATAAACTAACAAACATATCAAAATATACATATAAATAAATAAACACTTGGCTCATCAAATTCGACTGGTGAATTGCTGGTGCGCTCGCCCGAGATGAAGGTAGCGCTAGAGGAAGAAAAGTGAATTTTAATTAGTTCTGTCCCTTGATTGGTAGAAAGAAGGAAATATAATTTCTTATTTCCTTAAGTCATTTACTTTGTTCAGTTGTAGGGCGTATTCTGAAAAAAGAAACAGGCGATACAATTCCTAATATGTTACACTGTTAGTTTTTTTCGTTAATAAAGTACAATCAGCCTTGTCAGAAAGATGAGATTTGCTGAACTTATAATGCTAATAAAAGGCTGATGAAAACAGGTGTTACGACAAGAAGGAGCTATGACGCCTAACGACGTAACCAAAAGCTTAACATGCACTTCTAATCATTATTATTACCACTAATTATAGAACCCGAGACTACTTGTTACAAGGTAGACATTAGCACTAATCTACCGTGACAGTAAATAATGTAAAGTATATGTAAAGTACATGTAAAGTACATGTACATGTACATGTAAAGTACATGTAAAGTACTATCTGTATACGATCAAGTTGTAGAGGCTCGCTCGTATACAAAAAAAATCCATAAGACAGATGGAAACATCAATAATAGTTATCGTAGTCAATAATCTCACACGGAAGTAACACTCTCATAGCGTATCTGACCTAGTGATAAACAGCACAGTGAAATTTCGCAACTGGCTATTTATCAATATAAAAAAGTTTCTACTTTGTAATTTTTTCTTACTGTTTCTTTTTTGCAGTACATTACCATGGCAACGAATACTACTGATACGTATTTAACCAATTTCATTTCCTAACCTGTAAAGAGCAACTGAACGATGTACGTTAAAAGGGTACATATAAACATTGATATGTATGTATTACTTTCAGCGCCCAAATTAAATTAATGTTCAAAATATTCCAAACCTAAAATGTCGCCTACAATAACTTGACACCTTAGCTTGTGTACAAGTGATATCAACGGTCGTTCCCATCTTAGATAACCATGAATCACTTCGTAACCATGAATCCCTCAGTCACGGATTGAAAAGAGGCCATTTTTATATCTATCTAACCCTCTTTTGTTGACCGTATATCACAGCTGAATTAAGTAATAACATTATTAGGAATTTAGTTTTCAGTGCAAATAAATTTTATTTTATTATAATTTTCATTTTTAACCAAAGAATGTATTCTCACGTATAATTCTTGTGGCAAGCTGGATATCATGTTACAAATAATATTTCGAATGGTTATGAGTGAGGAATAAAAATTACATAGAATAACGAAATCCAAAACGAGATAGCTTATGGCTTAATACACCAATAACATGCTGGTTATGATATTAATTAGTTCAAGAATTGCCAAGCATGGGATTCTGTAATGTTAAGGAGATAGATATTCAAATCGGATCGCGTTTTCAGTGGCTTTAACCGGCCTTTAGCACATTTCTGTAGTTCAAATATAAATAAGAACGTAAAACTGGAAAACAAGAGATTAATTCAAGTGGTGCAAATGAAATGGACACCACTGACCTAACGATATTTCAATTTAATTCTCAATAAATTTCATTGTTAAAGTTCAATCCCCATACTGCATTTATACTGAATGCTCCATTTATTTAAAATGTGCATTACCCATTCTAATGAGTAAACTTAGAATGCTATCTTGGCCTCAAGTTTCAACTAGTGTGCTATGAAAATAAAGTGGAATCTAGCTAATATTTTAGTTTTCCCTTTGCATTGATCGGATACAATGAGTAAATAAATATTTGTGCAACTACTCACCTGAGAAAGATACTTCTTCCCCTCCAAACATCTTAGAGAATCAGCTAATGCGCTTTCGCATTTATTTTCTTCTTTTATCTCTCGATCGCTTTGTGAGGACTCTCCTTGCTTTTCAGTTTCATCAGAGTTACCGAAAGACTTTTGTAACTGATCAATAATTGCAATCGATAAGTCCATTTCGTCGTATCTTAATTCCTGTAAAATTGTATCTACATTACTCTCTGTATTAGATGAACCTGGTGTGAATGGTTGTAATCTATTATACATAAATCGAGTTATAATGCAGAAATCACTAAAATGTGCGTTTAACATTTTTCAAATTACGATATATTCAAGAAAAGTTGATATCGCTTTAAACCTGATTATTCAGCTGCAAGGAAAGTTATATCTTAAATAAGCGTTTCTGGTATTTTGTTATACCTTCCGGTCATCCTAATTTAATATCATTAAATTATTTTAAATATTCGTTTATGCTCTTCATTTTTGTTTCAGAGTTTAACATCCCACCTTGAATATTATGAATCTTAATTACTCGCAATTACTGACTTAAGATGCAATTCGTTTAACGAGATTAGGTTAAATTAGTAAAAGAGACAGGAACTGATTATGTTTGGCCCCCGGGAACTATCCATTATGGAAAGTATATTGACAAAGTGAAATTGAACGGACATTCATAAATGAAAATATTATAGTATATTTATCTCCTAACTAACTAGCTCTAAGGTTTATGGAACTCGCAAGTTCATCGCCACAGTAACGAACGTTCGTCATTGGATTCTATCCTGGGCAACATCAAGCTAGTTTTCATCACGAACACCTACTTCTCGAAGATCTCTTCTAATATTGTCCCCACAACGACGACTCCGTTTTCTCAATGTTATTCTATCCAACAAGGATAGAATATAATCTTCGTTTTTCCATCATCCGAGCTACATTGCCTGCCCGCCTTAGACGTCGCAATTTCAGTACTTTTACATCTGGTGAATCGTGCATTCTGTGCAGTTCTTCATTATGCAGACTCCTTCATTCTCCCGTCATCAGTTCAGGCGCGTATATCTTTCTCAAAATCCTATTTCCAAATACACGCAATTTATGTTCATCTGCTAGGTCTTATTCCAACTTTCGCAACCATAAGTTATTGCCAGCAGAATAACCGTTCTATATATTTTCAATATCAGTTTCCCTGATATCAATCGCGAGGTTAAAAGTTTATGGAATTAATATAAACATTCTTTGCCTGATACTTAACGATATTGTATTTCTTCCGTGACCTCATTTTTGTTTGTTACGTATGCTCACAAGTGTTTAAATTTGTTTGCTTTCTATATAACCTCATCTCTAATTCCTATATTTTATTTCCCCCATTCCGTGTGTTTCGGCTTGCTATCATGCATTTTGTTTTATCTAATTGTATCTGTAGACCCATTGATCGCACGCTTCTACTAAGACATCGGTGCTGCTTAGTAGCGCATCTATATCGTGCCCTATTAAATCTATATCATCTACCTATCCGTACTCTGCTTATGGGGTCACTGAGACACACCTTCACTAGTTGAACCAATCTTTTGGGAATTTCAAATCGTATCAGGGTTATGTATAACGTTTCCCTTTCGATAGAAACACGTGCTTACTTAAAATCAATGAATAACTAGTGAATATTGTATTTCAACTTCTCCAAAATTCGTATCAAGGCGAACATCTGGTCCAACGCGGATCTATTTCTTCTAAATCCACATTGGTGTTCTCCAATTATTTCATCTACGTATACACCTAGGCGTGTTAAAAGAATGTTACATAATACTTTGTAACAGGATGGAAGTAACGAAATTCCGCGAAATTACGATTCCCATTTATCGTCTTTTGGGTTGTTTGTAAGCATTGTTTGTAGAATATGTTTAAATTTAGTGGAAGAATTATGACAAGAAAGTTAATGCACCGTGTAACAAGCGCCTTCTTTCTAGCATAATAAACTGGATTCTACGCTAGGCTATCTGATTCAGTGCAATATTAAGATTTATTCACTGCAATACTACGATTTAAAGCTGCTACGCAAAGTGAATTCAACACGTTCAATATGAAATCATGTGTGATGAAAATGTATTTAGTTATTTTTCGAGTGAGGCTTCCTCTTTCTGTATATCAAAATTAAGTATTTAGTATATCTGATGCATTTTTGTTTCTATTTAGTAAAAAAAAAAACGGTAAATGATGTGCGGCAAACTTTGTTTAAAATGGGAAATATATTTATTTCATTAGCTCACCTGTACACGATATTAATGTTCCATTTGTTAATGAGCTTTGTACATTTTTGTTTCAGGCTGAGCTAAATTGCATAATTCAAGTACTATTTGTCACAGGGAGTCTTAATAGAAAAGTTATTTTTGTAATCGATATTTCTAACAAGAACAAACATTTTA
>JAGDQP010038140.1:5588-18291 GCA_022664845.1 Lepisma saccharinum
ATTTACAAAATTCTCATTTGAATTTACAAAATTCTCATTTGAATTTATAAAATTCTCATTTGAATTTACAAAATTTTGCAAAGACTAGACTAAACAAGTGTGAAACGATAGACCTAACATTAAATTGTAGTTCTGTGTTGTTGTTTTTTTCTATAATAATCGAAAAATGTGTAATTTGTGGATATGAACAAACTATAAATAACATACTTTGGAGGGAGAATGGGATAATATGAAGAAGGACCATAAATTACACTGTATTTTTTCTAATAAAAAGGAAAAATATTTCCAATATTCGTATTTTCTCTTTGTCTGTTAGGGAACGCAAACAAAATGTATAGAGTCTAATTGTTTCCAGAAAACATCATGTGCTTTGCACATAACATACGGAAAACCAAAATTTTGTAGACCTACTCAGTTTCTCACTAACGTTAAGAGATAGGAAATGGTTTCGTAGTGAAACATTTTAGATACGTTTATAAAAACTTTCCCTTAACTTGCAGTGGGTTTATCTCTTGTCTGAATGCGCTGTTTGTATGTACCAATAGGCGTATGTGTGTAAAAAAAAAAACAAAAAAAAAACACGTTCAAATAATATACAGTGTAAGTTTAATGCTAAAAGTGTGAGGTATTGGTACCCACTACCCAGGCTTCCCTAATCGTAGCTCGGTAGGCCAAAAGTAAAGTTTATATACATTGCTACCATGCAGACAGGCCTGTATCCTCGAAAATTTTCCTAGCGCATACCAATACTTAACATACATACATATATTATTTTTGTGTGAATATTGTCATTGCCTTAACCCCCTAAATTTGAGCATGCCCCCCCCCCCCCCACCCTACGGTTATTGGCTGGCTACGAGCTTGCTACCAGATGCATCAGTTTGAAACCTAGGTTGCTCAAATTGTGTACGAAAAGTGTTGGAAGTTTATCGTACCTTTCTGAAAGTGAGGTTTGAGTGCTCTTTGCGCTCTCAACATTTTCAGGTTTATTTTCAAACACTTTTTTTATATACTTTGATCACTATGTTCTAATATCTTCTGTCCGAGCCATTTTCAATAAATAGCGAGATTAGTGACGAAATTACTGAGTTTTTGCGTAGCTCAGTTTTTGCGTTGGTTTTGGTTCAAGCAGCCGGCCTTTTTTCTATGGTTTGTAATTATACTAAAATAGGACATTGGTACGATTATAATTCTGTTGGTCTAAATATTTAAGTAGCTGCTGTAGAAAAAGCTCCTAGGTAGTCGAATAGTCGCGCTTTTGGTGCAAAAGGAACAGGGTACGATTGCCGGTGGGGTTTCATGAATTTTCAGTGTTGGCCCAATATTCAGAGCTAAGAAGCATTGGACTTCGGTCACGAAAGCTAGGACACATGGCATGGGAGTCATTGCGCTGACGAGTAACACCCAATTCTGTATAGCTGTCTGATAGACCTAGGTCCGATTTGGACTTTACCGCTGTAGAGTTTAGTGTATACTGGATAAACATGGACTACACTGTAAAAAATATAAATAAATGGGAATTCTTGAGGTTTGGTCAACGCATTTCTGATATCTAGTACTGTTTTGATGTGGTTTCTTCAGTGGCAATTTAGTCCAGTCGGTAAAACGCTGGATTTCTAACTGATCAACCTGTGTTCAAATCTCGCTCATGCTGCTTCTATTTTTTCTCTTACTCCCAGTATTTCTAAAAAAATTAAATGGTGGTTGTTTTTTTATTAGCCAAGTTACTGGAAACGCCCAGGCAGCGTAGTAGGGGTGTTCGGAAGTCCAAATTCAATTCCGCCATTTCGGAATTACCAGAACCGTGGTGCCTCAATGGTAAAGAGTTCAGCTTTGGCTGAGGTCGTCGGTTCGATCCCTGCTCGTGCCATGTCGGTTTTGTGGTGGACAAACACCGTGTGCGTTGGTTTTCTCCGTGCTCTCCTGTTGGTTTTCTCCGTGCTCTCCTGTTTCCTCCTACTTTTTCCATTCCACCAATCATCCCATCATCATCCATGCGGTCTGAGCCAAATTTGTCTAAAGCCTTTAGGTTAAAGGCCTTACAAATTAAATTCAAATTCATAATTTGGAATTCCGACTTTCCGCAATTCCGACTTTCCGCAATTCCGACTCTCCGAAATACTGAAATAGAATTTCTACACAAGAATTTGAATTTTATTTAAGGCTTTTAGGCACTTCAGGCTCAGGCGTTCATCGTAAGAATTCTTTACACTGTATTACACCTTATCCAGCAAGTTTTAATTGTGAATATAACATGTCTTGTCGATCTGTCTGCTGGTGGTGAACCGTATGCTCGATATTTCGACTTTCCGAAATTCCGGAGTACCGACTTTCCGGAATTCTGATTTTCATTCCGGAATTCCGAACACCCCTATCGCCTAGCTTCCTGCAGGAATGTTTCGGATTTTTTTTTTAACAATTTAGCAGCTTATTACTCAGTGGTAGGACTAAGGGAGTTTGTTCTATAAGGGGAGGTTGAATCCTCCTCCTTTTGTGTAAAATTAGTGTTCCCTGTGTGTGTGGTAACGCTCACCGCCTTGCAATCAAGGGGTCTCGGGTTTGATTCCAGATAAAGACTAGTGTTGCCAACGAGACGAGATTTAGGCTGTCTCTTCTGGATAATATCTTGTCCAGAGAGTTTATCATCTCGAAAAGTTGTATATTTTGCATTACGACAGCTCTGTCTCGTCTCGTTTTCTATAGCTATTTCTCTGTCTCGTCTCGTCTCGTAGCAACACTAATGGGGACACAAGTAGTTCCGAGCCCACGTTAAACTGTAGGTCCCGTTATTAAGACGTCATCGTCATCCGATGGAATTCAATGGCAAACCTCCATTGGTTCATCTTATCCAGGAACCTTCGTGTCAAGACCTACTTTCGGGCCGAACTTCCATCATGTAAAATTAGTATAATTACAGGTATACTTGAATACTCTGACCCACCCACAAAAGCCCCTGCCAAGGAATACGTGTGAGTATAACCCTGACAAGACAAATATACCAACAAAATTATTAACGGTAGTTGAAATTTCTTTTAAATTTCGAGCTGCGCTTATGTGACGAAGTTGCAATACAGCTTGAATTGATGTGTATAACGAATAATAATAATAATAATAAATATTTGGAATTAGTTCGCCAAACTTGATGCGAAATAATGTTAAAAGTTGCTACAAGATAGATAGAAGCCTGGTTTTGCCCTATATGAACGGTTACTGTGTTTACTTCGGATTTTTGTTTCTCCTGTTTTCATTGAAGTAGATTAGATTTTTTTTTTTATTATATGATAGTTGAAAAGATCAAGCAGATTATTTATTGCAGAGTTTTAGTTAGTCTTCCAACTTTAAGAAGAAGAAGAAGAAGAAGAAGAAGAAAGTGAAGACATTGGAAGTTTTTGAGTGATGCCTTCGGAAAAGGGAATCTCGTAGGAAAAAGGAAAAAAAAAGTGCTAGAACAGAAAAATTGTAGCAAGCAGCAAAGTTCTCGTCATGCAGCCATCTCTGCTAAGGAAAAACGTTCCACACGAATTCCGTTCCACTATTCAGCTTCATTGACTGAAGAAGAGCTGTGAAATGGATAATGACACACATTTTTGTGTTTAGTTTCCACTCTTATTCTTTCTTAGAACAATACAATTCTCTCTCGTCTTTTCTTTTTTTTTTCAAAATTCTCATTCTCTTTACACCCTTTTTTTCTTCTTCCCTTTTAGAGTTAATCAACAATAAATTTTGTATTTTGTAACGTCTTGTACCAAATAGTTCTTTTGCTGTAGAAATTATAATGAATTTTAATGTAGTTTATGGCCTTAAGGCATCTCAGACTCAGGCCGATTCTACAGATTTTCTGCTAATATTATTCGTGTGAAAAGTTTTTTTTCTTATATCATTATCTTGTATTCATTCATTCCGTTGCAATTTTATTTTATTTATTTAAAGTACATATCCTAGATGCAACATGTGGTAGCCAATTTACACTATATAATTGCAATATTAGAAATAATGAACGTTAGAGGAATTATTTATATGATTTTATCCATTACATGGGATGAACTTCAACAGACATATCAATTGGAGACTAAATAAACAATGTCGAAATAGGCTGGCGAAATTGAGAGCACGGTGTTGGCAATTTCGCCTTTCATTTTTGTTTTTCTGGACAACATGGTTGACTGAGAGTGTTTATATGTATTTTGTTAAAATCAATGATGATCCTACAACATGGATATGTCAAATTCTTCTGAACATTCTGTGCATTTTTTTTTTTTTATTATTATTGTTAGGGCTTAGCATGGCAAAATTGCCCTTACCTTTCTTATAAAAGTGTACCTTTTTTTATAATGTCATGGCGTTCAGTGTACCCATAGCCCGTACTTCCGTCCTAATTGGTTGCAGAGGGTAATATAATGGTATGAATGTGGGTGATGGAAAAAAAACTGGCGTTGGAGGTGGATGGCAATTGGACGTAAGTGCGAAGGAAGTAGACGTAATTTTCTGTATGGTGTCAATTCTAAATGGACGTAAGTGCAAAGCAACTGCACCTAAGGATATGGGGCGAAGCAAGTGGACGCAATTCGTTGTATGGTGTCGATTCTAAATGGACGTAAGTGCGAAACAAATGCACCTAAGTCGAGGTATGGTGGGAAGCAAGTGGACGTAATTCTCTGTATCGTATCAGTTCCAAATGAACGTAAGTGGGAAGCATCTGCACCCAAGTCGGGATATGGTGCGAAGCAAGTGGACGTAATTCTCTGTATGGTATCAATTCTAAATGGACGTAAGTGCGAACCGTCAGATGTATCAAGAACTAACTGAGCCATGACTGGAGATTAAAACGAGGATTTTTTTTATTATTATTATTTTGACTCTGGAATACCTACAATTCTAGATTTTCATACAGCCCCACAATCACATTTACACACACACACACATATATTTTATATATGTGAAGAGCGGGGGGATATGTTGATATATTTATAAAGCACGATTTGTTTCTGCAAGAAAAGAAAAACATTCTTGTAGAAAGTCCACTGCAGACTAGTTTTAATGTCAACTTGTTGTGACAATTTATCTTAGCAATTTCAAACCCACAGTATAATGTGATTCGTATGCAGATTCAAAAGAAAATTAAATGTGCGTGTAAGCATTTACTTCTTTTGGTGGTTATTTGCTTTAGTGTTATAATCTCTTCAGGCTGAACTACATTCACCCAAGTTGAATGGATAAGTGAAGTTGATACGGCGCTAAATCTCTGTATTTATGGACACCTGCTCCATCTATAGTGACGCTGGTTTTATTACCACGTTCAAATCCCTGACTGGTTTTATTTTATGATCCCGTTCCACCCAGTCTTATGTGCTTTTATGTTATTGGGAGGCAAGAAAGATCTTCGTTCATGTTGCAAATCATATACGAACAGACAAAATGTAATTTATAATTTGAGGGTTGCTTTTTCAGCATATCACACACCTGGGTTAATTGTAGATGTTCAATGTGTTTCCATTAATACCAGGTGGCAAATGCTGACAACAACGAGTGTCTATATATAACACCTAGAGCTTGAAAATGGTGTAAGTAAATCATGTGTGTCTGTTTCACTATTTTCCTTGTTATTCGTCCTGCATTTTTTTGTTTTAACGAAATGTTCGAGGTTGATATTTGCATTAATTTAACTTGTTGCTTTAACTGTTACGTCCATTCATTATTTCAGCAAAATAAGGTGTAAAGTGTAGGTAAGGGAATTAACAATCATCCAAGAGAAATCGTACAATAGAACGAGAATAGAAAATCTAAATAAATTAGACGAGTACAATTCTGTGGCACCTAGCATGAAACCTATAACCCTCACTGGAGCTGTTCTTAGTTATAATCAAGGTTTTCTACATTGAACTCCATAAGAATAACATTATTTGGTCTGTTTTGCCCTCTCTGTTTCTCGGACGTTATGGCTTACACAAGTACAACGATTCGAGGGATGATGTACAACATGTTTAATCTTGCATTCGTGGCTTCTTTTTCTTTCAAATTTGAGGGTTGTGGGTCTCATGCACGGTACCACAGAATTAAGTTTCGTAATTGGTATTAGTACTTCAATTAGTTTCCCATTGCTAACCAAAGCAAAAAATATAGTTTGTAGATATATTTCTGAAACATATCGGAAAATCTATTCTCAATACCAGAGACGTACGCAGACGAAGAAGTCCTGGAAGCCCAGAACCCCTACTCGTAATTTGTGCAATTATTATCATTTTTGGTAAAACTATATGTATTTTACGTAAATTTCACACCCAGTCAGATCTCGAACCCCCTTGAAGGCGCTGGACCAAATCAAGTTCTGGGTACGTGCCTGCTCAATGCAGCAGAACACTGAGATGTCTTTATTTCTTAAATCATCAGGTTTTTTTTCTTCCTTTAAACCAATTCAAGAGTCAAACAAAGAATAGCATTTCTATATTTTCCTACTTTTCAGAAAGTCAAGAAACGGTTTCTTAAAGTTAAGAAAAAAGATCTTACCTGTGCATCGAGAAACAATTATCTTAGAAACAAGATAGCGTTCTCATTTGAAATTAAATGAGAATGCTGATATCTCATTTCTAAAAAAAAAAAAAAATCTTTCTCGGTGCACAGATAAGAACTTTCTTTTCTCAGTTTTAAGAAACCGTTTTATCACCGTGTATATCTTCAGAGTGGAAACTGGTTCTCTTCTCAAACATATTAATCAAGGAACAATCTTGAGAAAAGGATGATTACTTATTTAAGCTTATTGTTCACTTCTTTTTTTAAAAAAATCATTATATGCATTTGTTTTCTTACATATTCTACTACTGCTGGCTACTAGAAAACGGACTCCAGTATTATTTCTTCGTTATATGCGTCACTGTGTCCACTCAAGCATCTTCATTTTCAAATTAACGTTTGTTTTGAAGGAAACGTTTTTACCAGAATACATTGATCCAGAAGAAGAGTAGAAGAAGAAGAGGAGGACAGAGAAGTTTCTGTGTTTGAACAAGAACTTCGTCAAAAACTTATTTCTAAAAGCCATATGGGAAAAGCTAGCCGTGGTCATTCCTGATCAAACATCATCTCCTCCTCAAGGCTGCTATGTCTCTGATCTATCTCCATTTTTTTTATCATCCTCTTCCAACTTCCACCCCGTTTTTTAAGCTCATTCCAACTTGTGATGCGATACTGCTCCACTGAAACGAATTCCATATTCCATCGTGATCCCTTCTCCTTGTTCCCCCCCCCCCCCTCCCTTTTTACGTCCATCAAATTCTCCACATAGAAAGAAGGAAGAGAGAGAGATTTGGAGTGGGAAGAAAATAGACGGAAGTGGGGTGAAGGAAAGATAGTAACGAAACTCCATTTATTTCGCAATAATCATTCTCTTAGGGTGTGTCGCAAAGGAGGAACCGGGAGGAGGGGGATGGGGGGCAGAAACAGAGCCGAGTGGCTTAAAAGTAGAAAAAAGAACTCATGGTCCGCTCCTCCGGCAATGGGTGCTACGTCCGGAGTCGCAAACAAAAATCCTTATAAACTTAGCTTAATAACCAATTTGGGATCACTCTCTCGTACCCCTACCTCCCTCTTTCGTCTTAGTATCTAAGCTTCAGGGTTTGTCCACGGTCACCCTTTCCGCCCCCCTGCTCATCCTTCCACCCACCTCTCTCTGTCTCCAGGGAAAAAAACATTGCAGGCTATCTAGAACGAATATTAGATCTCATATTTGACCAGTTCACTGGAGGGTGAGTTTAGTTGGCCTGAATAAAGTTTTCCAGCAAGATATGGGAACATATGAAGGTTGTACATTTTTTTCCCCCTTCCTCTCGAGGTTTACATTTTTTTTTATTTTTAGTTATTTATTTCAAAGAACTCCTGGTTATGAAAGTAAATGGTCGAATGAGCAAGTAAGCTATAACTTCTTACAAAGTATCAGCAGTGAAAATAGTAGGAGTGAAGTTTTGTGCCTGGAATTTTCGTATGTGAATAATGTTTCTCTGTTGTCATGTTTTCTGCAATTATTAAGAAATTCATTCACAGTTATCTTCATAAATCATATGCGAGTATTATCGTATATAATTAGCCTATTATCGTATCCATTATAAGCTTCAATACAATTTATCATGAATGAATATCAAAAGTATATTATTTCTTGCTACATGATTTTGTTTTTATACTTGTCGCGTATAATAAACACACGCTTACGAAGTTAAATGAACAATAGTAATTAATATATGGGATCTAGCATGTTCCATTTTTTAAAGATAATTAACGTTGACAACTGTTAAATTGAAATACTGAAGCCAAAATTAGGTCGTGTTTTAAATACGTTAATTATAAAACCTAAATTTCTCGCTTGGTATTTATTACCTTGTATCTTGCATTATTTTACTGTTGGTAATGGAGAAAAACTTTGTTAAAACAACTAGGATATGTTGAAGCGTAAAATTAAAATTCATTGATTAATTGTCTTTGTTTCAACTCACAAATCACTAATTTTTAAAAGCCTCATTTTCAATCTGTTTTAGCAATAGCATGTGTTAAATTCTGTATCAGTAGTGTATACGCATCTTGTAGCTTACTTAAATTATGTTCCATAGTAAACATGCTGTAATGCATACGATTGTCTCCGGCGGATGAATGGTAATAGTCGATGCCTTGTAATCAAAGAAATTTGGGTTCGATACACAGTAAAGACTCAAGGGGTTCGGTTCGGAGATCATCTTCATCCGATAGAAGACAATGGCAAACCACTGGTGGTTCATCTTGCCCAGGAACCTCCTAGCCATAGAACTTCATGTTGGCAGAACACTCATCGCATCAAATTTAAAATGAATAATGAATTCATACAATATCTAATCATGTTGATTAAAATTTGAAAATATTAGATGAGACGAAATAGAGAAATTTTCGGAATAACATATTCGTGAGCTGTTTGGTGTAGTATGTCAAATTAGGGTCTTTTAATTTGTGCTTATAAGCTTAATTTCACTGAAGAGCAAATAAGGATCTGTTGACTGAAAACACAGCTGACATATCTTTCGATAAACGTTATGTATTTTGTAACATATGAGTTGTTTTTCGTACCTGACAATAACTGAATAATTGTAGTGTGCCTTAATGATAATACCGTAATGAGTAGTGCTCTTATTGTCATACGTGACGCGTCTTAGCCATATTTTTTTCTTTTAAAGTAGATGCAGTATGTGGTATTTAGTTGCAATTTGTGTCCGAACCACTCCCTCCCGTTCAATCTTCATTAGATCTACCTGTGGGAAAAGCTTGTGTGGCTAGAAAAGAGAGAGAAAGAATTCTTGCTCCGTTTAACTGAAGATGTTGCGATGCCGAAGAAGGGTAAATAAAAGCTTTTCGAATGTTCCCTTGAGGTGCCCTTCGTTTGTTTTGTTACGTTGCTGTGTTTCGTGAAAGGAAACGAAACTTGCCAGGTGGTGAGTGTCCTTCATCATCAGTGCAAATATTAAGCATTTAATTGTTCTGAGTCTAAATGTTCAATTTTGCAGAAAGCGTGAGAAAGTGGGGCTTCGGTTAGGGTTTGGCTGGCAGAACAGGAGAAGGTTTGTAGCTGATGTGGACCCTGAAAGGTCTTTGTCTGCTTCGTTCTTCGGTGCCCTTCACTCACAACTGGTTAATGAGCTACAAGAAGATCCGTTTTTGTGAAAGAATCTTACTCCAACACTCGATAAAAAGAGAAGGATGGGCCACTCGTATAGAACAGCTGGACTTTACCAGAGTAAACAGTTACTGGGGAACTATTCATTAGGCTGTCTTTTCATTGAGAAACAATAGAAGATGAAGGTGGTATCCAAGTAGGAGGTTTTACATAGTCGGAATGTTTCTTCGGCAGTGACCATGCACGTGTGAGGGAAAGACAAGACAAAAAAAAAAGCAAAGCTTGTGAAACATCCTCCTCCCACTCCTTCACCTTTGCTTTAGAAATTGCAGGGTCTACCTGACAGCTTTCTTTGGTGTGGAGAAAACCGCCGTCGTAAGAGAGGAGCTGGAGAACCTGGTTTTAGTGGTTAGATAAGACTTAACGAAGGCTAAGTTAGAGGGGGTTGGTCTCAGTTACCTTCTCCTGTTTTGCACAGGTACTGAGATGTCAAAGCAATAAACACGGTGGCTGCTGATGATTGAATAGCAGCTTTTGAATATGCTTGTCGATTTTGTTGGTTACATACTTTGAGAAGAGTTAAACCTACAATTCTGATATATTGTAACTTGCAAAGTGGAACAGAGGCTGTGATATTTAAAAAGTAGTCTTAAACATTAACTCCCAAATCGCAATATGAAATTCTTATGTATTGTTGCATATGTTAAAAGAAAATTGTTTAAATTAGGTATTATGCAACTGTTAGTTGAGAATTGGAAGTTTAAGGATTAGTTGATCCATGACTTATTATGCACCTGAACCTTGTTTTATTAATTCTTAAAGAATTTCAAAATACTGGGCGTTATGTTGTCTGTCGCGTTTCTGACTGTGTAACCAGATCCGATGTCTTGATTTTCCAATGCTATTTTCTCTAGTACAGATATTAAATTTTAGATATATTCTCATTGTTTGTCTTTGATTCAAATTTCAGTTTATCTGTAGATCCTAGATGCATGTCCACCATAATGATTGTTACCTTGTAATCAGGGTAATAATAATAACCACCGGCGTTACAGACCGATAGGTCCTGTGCCTGCCCCAACTCCATCTGTCCGTGCTTGGTGGAACTGCTTCCACCTCGGTGACGGCAGTGCGGTCAGCGCTGTGCGTCACCTAGCTACGAACAGGCGTATTAGTGGCTTTCTAGACCAATTTTCCTCACGACGCCGAAAAGTGGGACTCAAGCCGGGAATTGAACCCGGTACCACGTGGACATGAGTTAAACGCTCTAACCACTAGACTATGGAGCCCCATTTTTAACCAGACTATGGTGCCCCGTTCAATCTTCGGTGAGGACGTTCTTATCCCACTTGAAAATATAGTCTTCTTTTCTAGGACGTTAACAGCATCTCCATCCGATGCAAGGTAATGACAAACCACCATCGGTTTACCTTACCTAGAACCTTCGGATCATAGGTCTGTCTCTGGTCAGAATACTAATTCATCGGATCCAAGACGGTAGAGAATATTCGAGAAATATCCTATTTTTATCCCCAACATGCATAGAATGTGCAGAACATTTAATGAGTGAATGGATTTCATTTATGACCTTTAGGCATCTGACACTTAGGCCGCGATAGAGGCGGAGAAGGGATGTTGGAAGGTGTGGGCCAGGGCCTCCAAACATTTAATATCAAATGAGAATATTTTTGAACGCGTGTTTCCTGTGGGTGGGTGGTAACGCTCCTTACCTAGCAACCAAGGAGTCCCAGGTTCAGTTCTAGGTGGGGGCACAAGTGATTCGGAGCCTATGTTAAACTGTAGGTCCCGTCCGTAGAACATATTCGACCATCGGTTCACCTTGCCCAGAGACCTTCGAGTCAGGAATCTGCATCATGCTTCTGAGACTTTTAAATTGTGGTTGTCGGCTGAAAATTTTCCGAATATCCCGAAGTAATAAAGCATGCTACTGCTGTCAGGAACATAGAATAAAATTTTTCCCATTTATTCTTCCGTTGATAGAGTAAACGTGGTAGCCTGTAGGATTGATCAAATCCTCAACTTCTTTCTGATTCGAATCGCTGAGAAGGTTCCGTTTTTTCACTCATTTCTATGGTTTTGTCAGTTTCCGTCTTCTACATTTTCGAAGTTGTGATGCAAATTGATGAAGCGGAATTTGGTATTGAATGCATTCAATTGAACTGGAGTCCAAGTTAGTATGTATGATGATGGGTACGTGAATAATGATTTTTGTAGTAGGCCTATGCAAGTGAAATTATACGGGGTGTTCCAAAAAGTTACGTAACCCTTACTTTCACAGTGCGTTACTATTAAGCTAAAACACATAGAGATACGGTTCCCCCACGAAATACAACCCTGTATATTGGGAAATGTTAAAAGATATTAATAAATGAAAAATCAACCCTCAGTCGGAGACGGTTGTAAAAAATGTTGCCAGAGGCGGAGATTTTTCTTAGTACATAGCCCCCCCCCCCCCCCGAATATGAGCCCCCTTTAGTAAGAATGCTATTTACTAGTTAATTAAAGCATCAACAAATTCTGCGTATATTCTGTGTAGTGTCTATTTATGATACAAAACATTGGTTGACATGAAAATGTAATACTGTAATAAAAAAAAATATATTGAAAAATGTGAACAAAATTCCTACTGTGCTATTTTTATGAGGGGTGCCTAATAAGGGCCCCCGACTTTTTGTGGAATATTGAAACAGTTGTTTTAGAAATTTACCATTCAACCATCTCTTTAAACCAAGTCCTATTATGGCACAAAAATAAAAAACGCCAAATTTTTAATTAACCTCGTTTTCTTTAATTTTATATTTTGCCTTCAAGTGATCTTCCCACAAATTAATATCGCCCGGCATTGTTCGTATTTTGTTACATAAAACAGAAAGTAAAGATAAATAACGTCTTTATGTTCAACGTAACTGTTACAATAGGGAAAACAACAATGAGAATCAACGTCAAATATTAAACAGTGACTACTTTGTGAATACAGAAATTTCGATACAAATAAGCTCCTATTATGAGACCCAATATTATTATACGGCTTCCATTATGAGACCGGTCTCATATACTGAA
>JAGDQP010038141.1:0-18290 GCA_022664845.1 Lepisma saccharinum
GAAAAGTATCAGAATTCCGGCCTCAAAGAATTCCTAACTTGATTGTCTCTATTGTGTGTAGTTATGCGCTCTGCTCTACATGATATGGAGTTCTTTGGAGCTTTCGAAATCGTAACTTTTTGTATTCAAAGGGTCTATATTCAGTTAGTGAGGATTAAGTTCGCCTTCGCTCCGTGTGGCTAGTTTGTAGATTTAACGTTGATGCTCCGACTTAGTTCGCGCTGTGAAGGAAGGATTAATGTAATGACATTTCATAAATGTTTCGTTGACGCTTGTAGTATTTTTTATGTAGTGCAGAAGAAGGCATCAAACCAGAGCCTGTGCTTTACATGTTTTAGAGAAACGTATTCTGCTTTAAAGTCTTGATAGAGAAGGTGAGGCGTATGCTGTTAAATAAGCTTTCGTTTACTGTGATTTTTGATTACAAATAGGAATTCGGCTAGGATCCGTCGTTGCTTGTTCATAGTTTGTGTGTGTGTGAGAGTGAGTAGGTCGGTGGATGAGTTTGTTTGTGTGTATGTATTATATTTTGCTTTCTGTGTGTAGTGTAATAACCAATAAGCTACAGGGGTTTAATTAGAGACCTGATGTCGCTTTTTCCGCTTTTCCTTCGTACCTTTTTACTGTACGTAAAACTGTGCTTGTTAGGAACTTTGTAGAAATTAAGGTATGGATTCAGAAACCAAGTATCTTGGGAAGAAATAAGAATGTTCATACGATGTGCTAGGTCGCTTATCGGGCGTGGTATTTTGTGATAAAATATACTATCTTGCAGTAAGAAATGTGAGGTGTCTAGTTTTTACGAAAATTTGTCACCCTCTATGGTAGTATGTGACACATAGCCACGGTATGAAACAAAAGAAGAGCAAATGGAGTTAAATATAAATATTAAAAAGGGAAAACAGTAAAATATAAAAAGTTATAAATTGAGCAACATCAGACGTATAAGATAGAGACTACTAAGAAACAGATATAAACAAAGGAGATATGTAGGAACAACATCTGTAAATCAGTAAACCAAGATGAATATTGACATATTTTAAAGATTTCCTAGTAAAACATTCATCGTTTTTGTGTTAATAGGAAGGAAGGGAAGGGAATAAAGATTAAAGAAAGTATCTTTGTATGTATCTAAAGAGTTACGTGAACATTGTTTTTATTTCTTTAAAACACAAAATAATTCTGAAATTAGCTTGCATATTCTACAGCGAATAAAGTATTTGTATTTAAAGCGCGTCGCTATTGAAGCTGAGTAAGGTTCTTTTTTCAAGTGCACGTTATTGTTAAAAATTAAATGTTCTTGCATACATAATGTTAAAGATGTACCTAACTATAGTTACATGTTAGATGAGTTGTGTGTATATATGTTGCTAGTATATATTGGAAATGTGCACGTTTTCAGACTGAGAATTAACCCTTGGCTTGATTCAGATATCTTTTGTTTTCTCCTTAACTTTCTGTGAAATGTCTTGAAATTATGGATGTTCTTTCTTATCCAAACTATTCATAATGCGAACTGCTGAACATAACACCTTTCTTTAATAGGTAAGTGTTACCTTCTTCGTGTATGTGTTTCCTTTGAAGTTAGTGCTTTTACGTACTTCTTAAATGCAATATGTTTTCTCTGTTGTCCATGCCAGTAAAAGTGTAAACTGTAGTTGGTTCCCTGTAGGTGAAGGAAAGGGGTAAAGAAGTGAAGGAGCGTTCAAGAATAGCCTACAAAGGATTTCGGTCAAAGTTCCGGGATCTACAAACACGTGATGGACTGGATGCCCAGGAGGTGATGGGTATTGAGAACTCCAAAGAGGAAGATACTCCTAAATCAGCTCCGACTTCCCCAACGCAGAAGAGGCGGCCTCGAACAATCGCAGGCACAAAGACTGGATTGGTGGCATCGATGTCGTACCGGAAGGATCCTTTGAAACAAAGAAAAAGCAATGTAGAAAACAGGTAACCGTAAAAGCCATTCTAGAAAATTCCATACGTCATCTTTGTTCTGAAGTTTTTTGTTTCGTGGATACGTCGTTCATAAAGATATCTGTAGACTAAATAGATTGAATATTAGGAGCTGATTTTGTTAACAAACATAGTGCAAGAATTAATTTCCCGATAGATACATAAATAAATTATAAAACGACGTATTACAAATTTGTGCGTACGTTTTAGAAGAGACCGGCAGTTATGCAGGCACTACATACACAGATAGGTGGCATCGTTTCGCCGAAGGAGTAATAACAGTGGAAACGGATAGAGAGGAGTAGTTCTAAGGAGGGGATATGTAGCCAATTCATATATGTGTGTGGGGGAACCAAATTTGCAAAGGAGAGAAGATTCTCAAAACTCCTTCAACCGTTATTGCAGTTAGAGACGATGAGTGGAGACACTTAAACGCAGTAAACTTTATTAAATTACAGTCATCGATTTACTTACTTTCTTTTTTTTTTTTTTTTTTTTTTTTTGTCCCTGTAGCTTCAAAAATGGTTTGCACTGTTGATTAAATACAATGTGTCCTTTTTAATTGCTAGCGCAAACCATTTCTAGGACTACAGTGATAAAGAAAATCAGTAAATAGATATATTCCATTGAAGCTTCCGCGCAAAAATGACTGTTTAACCGCAATCGAGTTTGAATATCATCAACAGCCTTTGTATGATGTAAACAGAATGTTGTGTGGGTGAATGCGGATGACTATATGATGTCTTAGATTATCAAATTGTATGCACTAGCTTTATAACTTACGCTGTTTTTGGGTGATTTAAGAAGTTTGTTAACCGTAGCATTACTTCGACTCCTAACAACTACTTTTCTGGCATTTAAAACGGTTATTTTAATTAGTACATGCTTTCAAAATCTTCCTTGATTTTGTACAAAACAAGTTAATTTTTGTATTACTGCCACCATCTTGTAGAGAGATACTACTATAAATAATGAACGTATTGTGTTAAGTTGCTACCCGGTGTCAGTTAAAATAAAAGACATCATCGTATCCAACTGCTTTCTCTAAAATCTAGTGGCCGATATACATGCCGCATAACAAAAGTATTAGAAATTCAGAATAGACTTGTATTTCTATAAACAATGTGTTGATGTAAATGAGCAATAGAAGATTAAGATGTAGAGTCCTTGAGTGATTCCTTACATCATGCAAACAATAGCCAATGAGAGGCGTTTTGGTTTTCATTGGCATCATGAAATTTAAAGCAAATTACAATGTATGAACTAAATTTTTGAAAGAAAGATAAAAAGTTTTCTGAGAACCGAAATTAAAGTATATATTCTGTTAAAAATTTTATCAACACTTTTTTTTTGGATTCCAGTACAAAATGGCCATCGAAAATGGATTCGTATCAGTTATTTTATAACGTCTTTAATATTTTGCTTTTACATCGTTGGTGTTTGTACGAGAGTGATACTGTATTTGGAAAACTTTATATTCAATTTTCGTTCGTATTCTGCATTCAATAGCTCTGTTTTCTTGGTAAATTTCTCACCCAGTTGATGTGTTAACTAGTATTTACATTTACATTATTAAAATCTTTTTTCTTTATGCATATCCGTATAACAACTTGTATCATAAATGTAAACAGAAACATATCCACTTTCAGGTCCAAACAGTACAACGCACTGAGTCCGTCATCTGAGCCAGGATCTCCAGAAAAATTTCAGCGTGACGGTTATGAGAGTCCAAGTCCTCAGATTTCTCCTATTAATATAAATTTAATGAGTGATCTGCAAGATGTGATATTTAGGAGGTGCTCTGGTCTAAACGATGAAAAACTGAGTACACCTAGTGATACACCTGTGAGTATTCAAGTCAATAGAAAATCTGATTTCATACTTGTATCTACCTGCGATATGTTCCTCATGTGAATGATATCCTTGAATGGAGTTGGGAAACGTTAAAAGTTTATTACACCCGATGCATGGCTATTTCATGTGACGTCATAATGTTCGTTGCCATAGAATCTACCAGGTGCCCTGTAGACATACGGTATTTAACCAGACATAACCTGAGTAAAAATCAAGTATAATTTTGTGCAACAACTCGTCCTCGCAGCTCTCTCGAAGGGCCTTCACCAAAGTATTCATTCGACACTGCTAAAGTTATATCCGCCGATCAAGGTAGTCGTGTGGTCCGAGGTGTTAGGCCACCGTCTCTAGGGTTAAGATTCGAATCCCGCCTAGGGCATGGATGTTTGTGGATTTTGACAAGCATTGCATTAATTTAATAGTGACGGGCCGAAGTCAGTGTTACTAAAATGGCCCATACAAAATAAAGTATTAAAGTATTTTTATCAGTTATATCCCTCCCTTCCTCTACTCTCCCTTCCCCCCCTTCACGATAGCAACCCGTATGTTTCAACAGGCTTCATAGTAAATAAAGCAAGGGAAGTAACGTGATGGATTAGCTAGTCCATTAATAAGTTTTGCGCTATTGGATGTGTTTTCTATTCAATTTCAATCAGCACGAGCTTTGACTCTGTATTCTAATACATAACTTATGGAATACGGACGTTTTCCAATACCATTTAGGTAGGTAAAAATGCATCAATAGTAATCGGTTTGGGCCTGTTATGCAGTTCTCTGATCATTAAAGAGAAATTTGGAATTCTATTTTTAGTTAATTAGTGAGTCATTCCTCGATTAGGATGAAATGTGTGACAAGACATTTTGAAAGATGTCAGCATTGAACATGAGGATCATTAAAAGAAAAACTGACAAAAAGATTAAGGTAAATCTTTGTTTAGTTATTATCCGTACTCAGAAACTTTTTTTAAAGTGACTATCGTTGTACTGACGAGTGACTACCGATGTTAAAAGATTGTTAATCACTCGTTCGTACAACGCTAGTCACTTGAAGAAAACGTTTCTGAAAGCTGTTTAAGTCCAAAGTTTAATTTCACCACGACGTTCAGCTCCGAGAAAAATTGATGAACTCTGTTTTGTCTGTAACTTGTGGACTTGTAGTGATTTTAATAGTCCCTCTTCACATCGGTTATCGTTATTCAGTTGTTGTTTTTTTCTATTTCTCTTCCTGTTCCAAAAGTTAAATACCAGGATTTTATTACTGAACGTAGAGGGACTAGCTAATTTGAAAAGTAACTTACATGTAATCCTGTAATTTCCTTTGCAATGCTACAAACGTTGATTATTGATTCTCACTTCTTTCCAGTAAAGATAGCAATAGACACGATAGATCTTGGTCAGCAAAAGTAAGCAAAGTTTAAACACCCTCTTCCTTTGAATGCTTATGTATTACTTGAACGACCCTTATATTACAGAAAAATGGAGTTAAGCAATCCAATATTATGCAAAGGTCGAGTCAGAGAACTTCTGTCGATGTATCGATTTCGCATGCTTCTGTGTGTTTTTAAGTTTTTATACTGTGCTGTTTTCTTCTTCCTCCAGTGCAGTGTTTCTTAGCTTAATCACACTTGGGTATTCAGCTGATACGTAGATAAGGCTGTAACTTACCCTACCTTTTCTCACAAAATGCGAAAGACTATTCAGACTTGTGAGGAAAAATCTTCCCACTATTTTAACAAAAATGCTAAGACAATTTTCCATGATTACAGTTCTTCTCAAGCAAAGAATTACTTCCTGTCTTACTTTGGACGTTACATTTGATAAAAAAAAAATAAAGAAAGACATTTTTGCTAAAATACATTATAAACTGCTGAAACTCGGATTTATTTTTTTTTAAATTGGTTTTCAAAGCATTAGGAGACATATTTGTTTCTGTTTTCTTTTGCTTGATTATCTTTGTTGTTCGGAAAGCTGCGTTGATCAAGAATTTATTGTTTACTATTGTTGAGTATTTTATTTTATAGATGAACACCTTGCGTAATATGTGCGTGTTTCGTTAAATAATAGCTATTTTAATAGTAGCTTTCTTTTCGGTTTGTAAAGCTAGTTGGGGAGTAAACATATTACGGAAAAAAAAGAGTAGAAATTCATATTTACCATACAGCAGACTAATCTGTCATTGTTAACTAGCGTGTTCTACAACTTGTAAATTACAATAATCATCATAGTGTTCATCAAATAAGTGAGATCAGATAAGTCTATTTGCACTTAATCTCTCACGAGAGAGAATATACTTCTTTTTTTCATTATTTTATTAACATTTCCTTCTTCAACTGTAGAATTTCTCTACAGCACTTTAAAATCTTCTGAACTCAACTAGCTCAGTTTGCATGGGATCTTGTACGTGGAGTAAACAGGTCGAACCTGCAGACCATACCCGTGCCCCAGTTCTCCTCCTCAACATGATCGGGCGTGCTACAAAGTATGAAGGATTGTCCGGCAGGTGATTTTGGGAAATAAAACCAGATGATTCAATTGGGGAAGGCCATTTATGTCATCCGTATTAGCCAAGGAGGTCTCCTGGAACTACTTATGGTAGTGCTTTAAGAAACTTGTAAACTTGTCATGAAATTTTTCCCTATCATATACCATATATAAATACAATTTTAAATATGGCAATTCACTTAAAATTCTAAATATCTTTGAAATTAATTAACTCTTTAATAACTTTACAAATAATAATAATAAAATATCTATCACTTCAAATTAATAACATCAACAAATTCATAAGTTTAAACTTTTAAGCTTTTCCATACTAAGGTATTTTCCGTGGTGCCATCTATCGAACATATTTGCAACTTTTTTTATAAACAGCTTGTTCAGTACAAAAGTGTATATTAATCTTAGTTATCATTAAATTGTTTATTTTAGATTATTTAAGCATTTGTTTACTTGGATACCTTTCGGTTGCTAGGCAACGATATATTCATATATCACATAGTCGTAGATTCATTAACATGTATGTAAAGTCATTATTATGGAACATCCTCATATTGCTATACCGCCATAAAACAAAACCGGAGGATTAAAAAAAAAAACACACATTTTTTTCGTCCCGGACAAATTAAACCTAGATCTGAAATTTGGTAAACGTGTAAGTGTTGGTATTATCGAGGAGTTGGAAGGTGCAGTCTACCCGTATGTGCCTCACTAACTCGTACAAAGAGTTTGAACAGTGCTAGGGATACACTCCAGGGAATGCCTTTGCCGGGAGACTGTTTTCTTGTAGAAAATAAAAAACTGGCATCAATTGATTTTTTCCTTTAAACATAACTTTTGGGCCGGGAGTCTCTAAATTGACATCCATTAAATCAGGAAATTCTTTTTCTGATTTATAAGCCCTATTTCGTAGTTTTCTGTATGATTAGTTAATGCAGAACTACAATATATTGATAGCTTGAAGGAAATAATTTTTTTCCAAAAAATGTACATAAAAGAATTCGTAATAATAGAAAACTTTGATTTTTTTATTAATAAACACAAGAAAAACATAAATGTTTAATAAATCTGAAAATAGTAAATTATTAAATCTTATACAAACTTCAAGAACTCCATGGCAGCACTTCTTATATTTTACGAAAAGGTATTTTTATTGCACAATGCAAGGCTTGATTTATAGTTGACTCAATATTCTTGCCTTTACAAATGACTAGCCTATAACCTCATTTGTTGTCAGGTGTTTCGCCGCTAACACTTAGGTATTATACTCTGCACAGTTTTGCAGCCTAGTCATAAAAAACACACACACACACACACGATGGTAAACTCCATTGGTGCGATTTTTCTGGCACTCAGCATATTTGTAGTTATGTATAATTTTGCAATTTTCTGTTATGGCGTTACAGGACTTGACATCCTTTTCCTTCCGCAGGAACCAGAAGTAAGGGATTTAATCAGGTTGGATTCCACACCAAGTGATGAGGATTTCGATCCTCTTTTGTGCAAAGGTTCAGCGTTTGATCAGAGTTCCTCGTCAACGTCCCGTGTTAATCCGTTTGAACAATATGAACCAGTGTCCAGCTTCTTCGCGCGCCAACAGACCAGTCAGCAAAAGAACAGCCATGGTTTGTCAAACCCTTTATACTCATGTCACGTACCCCTGAAACTGAACGAGAGGGAGGTAGGGCCAGAACCATGTCATCACAGTGATCTATCATTGAACTTGTCCTCTAACGCTGCAAGTGCTTCTTTCCCTAGTTTTGGAACTAACCAACCTACCTCATCGTCAAGTGAAGCGAGTTTATTTGGAAGCTGCTCAATGCCGACCACATCAGTTACCAAACACACAGAAAGTGATAGCCAAGACTTAGATCTGCTGAAAGAATATGGTATTGATTTCAGAAATATCAGTTTACAAAATGGTGCATCTTCTTTGGACAATGTGTCTTCACCAAGTGAAGCCTCGCCGTGTGCTTCATCGTTAAGTATGGGCCAAGTAGGTATCGCACAGTCTCAAAGCTCAGCGCCTTTAGATCCTTTTGAAGATCTGGTGAAACTGTCCAAACTAACCGTGCCACCCCCGCCACCAGCCAGACAAAAACCTCAAAGCAGATGGACTAAATTTGAATGAAAAAAGCGGGAAGTGTTTGACTTAGATAAAAAAAACAGGGTTCCAGAGCATAATTCACGACATAACGCACTATTCCTATGGTAGACGCCGGCTCTTGTGGAGAGAACGAAATACAGAGTTGGACTTCGACTGACAGTCTGAATAAATAAATTAGTCAACATGTGTGTGATAATTTCTTCTGATTTTTTTTTTTTCTATGTACTATTCTGTGTTACATATTTTCCAGCAAATATTCTTGGCATTTGTATTTCCTTTATAAAATGCTGTACTCGTGTATAATATTCACTATACAAATGAACCAAAAAAACTATATTTCTTCTTAAATTATATTTCTACAATGTTTTAGAATGTCTTCTGATGAGACTGTAAGAAAACTTTATTATGAAAGTGTGCTGTATATATTTTTTTTCTGTGTGTAACTTTGTTGTTTAAAGTTACTTGAATTATCGTATTTCTAAGATGCAGTGTAAAAGTTCTATTTTACACTTGCTGTTAAAAGACTCAATATTATTGGGAGGATGTCATAAAAATAAATCTTGTTGGCTGAACTTTTTACTTTATCAATGTTTGTTGTGCTTTCGAGTGGAAGGTTTGATCTGCTGCTCTAAAAACGAAGTTATGAAGGCAGAAGAACACTTTTGAGCGTTATTGCAGTTGACTTAGTTTATGCAAGTTTGTATCGTGGGTAGTCACTTTTAAAAGAAAATATTTATGATGGAGAGTTTGTTCCATAATCAAATATAGAGTTAGAACGTAAAAAGGATGTTACCAAAAGAACCGGGATGGGGTGGGGAGGTTTGTTGTTAAGGTTTATTTGCTGTTAATTTCATTGTTGAATTTCAGATGCAAATAGATCGAATATTTTACAAAGTATTATTATAAATGTATTGTAAACTATTATAATTTATTACATAACTATTTTAGATTCCCCATTTGTCTTTTATAGAAAAAATACTACTATAGTTCATATACTATTGTCAAAATATAGTTTATATTTTAATGTTATCCTCGGTTACAGTAATTGGGCAGAAGCTATCGTATAAGGCTTTCAAACATTGCAGATTTTTCTTCCTTATTTTTGACAGTGATAATGAAATGAAGTGATGGAAAGATCTCTGTAAAGCATTAGAGAATTATTGTAGAATTTCTTCCAGTTCAGAGCTTTAATTATATATATGTATATTTTGTAATAACACACAGGTCATCAGTCTGTTGCAGTCATGTATTAATTTATTATTTGAAGCTTTCATAGACATTATTCTTGGTTACTATGATTAGAGGTGTAAGCTAGAGGATGATGAGATCTATTTATTATTGGGTTGAGAAACGAAGTATGAAATGTTGTTAGGCCTTAATTGATCATTTCTGGTCAACAGTGCGTTGATGATCTGTATGAATGACGTACTCAGTGTTGAAAACTTGTAATAAAATTTGCATTTCTTTGTTTTACTGAGTGGAAGTAATTTTCCTAAGTACATAAGCTTCCCACCTGCAACAAAATTATAAAGTTCGAAATGGTCGCCATTCCTCGAAGGTTCACTCAGGAAACACAAATAATACAATGTCCATCTTTATTAATTGTGTATATCTTAATTTATTGATCTTCGAATTTAAACTCAATTATTAGGTTTCTTGAAGATTTATTTCTTTACATACATTACTATGTACAAGGCATAAATTTCTGTTAATTAACCAGTATTACATCATTGTCGTTTTTTTTAATTTAGTAATTTCTTTATATTTACCTATATTCGTATGAATGACCTGGCAACACTAAGACAGTTAAAAACAAAATTTCGCTACCATATAAACAGTAGTAATCTAAGTTGCATTCTTCTTCCTACCTTTTTTCTGTCAATCTCAATTTTTATTTATTTATTTCCTGAAGAACACTATATTAGAGCAATAATAGTGATGTTCTAAATGCACTGAAAACTACAAAGCAACGCTAATGTCATACATTTTATGTAACTGTCTTCTGTGCGCAAAGTTGAGCAATTTGAAAGTAATTCAGTAATTTTACTCCCCTCCCCTTGTTTTACAGTCAAGTACTTCCTTGCGTTACTTTCCCAAAATGAGGCATATTCATTTGAATTGATAAGCATGCAGTGGTCCACATTGGACAAAACTCTTTGTACTCTAAAATTGAAAACCAGGTATATTATTACGGAATGTATTTACATAATCTAGATAAGCATTTTGTTAATTTAGTGATTTAAACTAATTACATTTAGGAAAGCAATACATACGTATTTAAATTGAGTTTGACAGTCCAGAATATGTAGTTCTCTTACTGAAACGAAGGAAGAACTTCTAGATGTAAGAGCACGATTAGGTGAGAGCAATTTGAATTTGAATTTAATTTTTAAGTCCTTTAGGCAACTTTAACTCAGGACGGATGGATGGATGATGATGGGATGAATTGGTGAAATGAAGAAAGTGGGAAGAAACTGGAGAGCCCCGAGAAACCCCACGTACGCGGTGTTTGTCTAGCCCAAAGGCCACATGACATGAGCAGTAATCAAACCGACGATCCCTAGCACCAGAGGTGAGCACTATACCATTGAGCCACCGCGGCCGAAGGTAAAGTCAAATGTTGCGAAGTCTGTTGGCACTTACCCGAACTGACTGTTATTCCGCATGTTGCGTCTGGAGATAGTGTTTTGTTTTTTTGTGAGTGCGGTCGGTCGTTCCTTTGTTTGTTATGGGATTTAACGTTTACTAAAAATACAGTTTATTGATTACTTAAGATTCTTGAATGTGGTTCTTCACCGAGAATCTATAATATGAGACAGATACATATTAAAATACTTTATTTTGTAGTAAAATACTCATGGAGCCTAGCATGAAACAAAAAAGAAAGGATATTGGAAATGTCCTCCTCCCGCTTATGTTTCTGATAAGTGATAAGCCACTGTATGTACAAGCCGTTAGAAAAAAATAATTACATTTTCCGTTTAGAGTGTTTGAGGATTGTGAACTAAATTTACAATTATTTCGAAGACTTCAAAAGCGCATTTTGTGGCATACGTCGCAGAATTTCTGTATAGTATGTAATGGAGCGGGCTGATCTTGAAACAATTAATTTAAATCTTATTAGATTAATGCGTACCTAATCGCTGAACTTGCCGGATATACTCGAGTCGATTAGGATTTTATTAAGTACCCGCCCTTACAAATAAAAAAAAAATCCAATTGAAATTGAAATCCGCAACATTGATAAGAATCTGCTTTGGTATTTACTTCTACGATCGTTTGCTGATTTTTAGGGAAAAAATCTATATGGGTTTATAAGAAATAAAAAAGAAAATGTCCTATTAATAAGATGAAAATCTAGCACTTCTGATTGTTAATCAGTCTGTATAATTATTCAGCATTCAATAAATCAGGTAGCCGCTCACCATAAGCTAACCTTTGCAGCTATGTCGGTATTAGCTCATTTACGCGTGATCTAATTATTTGAAAGAGGGGGTTTTTCATCGAATCGTTGCCAATTTTTAGTTTTTGGCACCTCTGAAATTGGTAGTGCATATACCCTTAATTCGTATCTGTGATTTTTCGCTTGCCAGAGAATTAAATTATCAAAAATAACCACACATAAGAAAAACGCCGCCTCTACTGAAACCTCTATATGAGATTCTACATGCAAGCCATCAGATTCTCCCTTAATTTTCTCCAGGATACCTCCATAATAATATATTCCTCCTTAAATTCCAACTAAATACCTCCCTACAAAAATCCTTACGATCTATCTACTTCTTCCAATGATACCTCCGTAAATACAAACTAAATACCTCCATACACAAAATTACCAAAATCCGTACTACAAATCTACTTGTTCCAATGATACCTCCATAATAATATATTCCTCCGTAAATACCAACTAAGTACCTCCATACACCAAATTACCAAAATCCGTACTACAAATCTACGTGTTCCAATGATACCTCCGTAAATACCAGTTAAATACCTCCATACACAAAATACCGACTACCACTCCCTCTTTTTCTAACATTCCACCTTATCGAACACTAGTTTCCCGCTAATTCTAAACCCTGGATACCTCCACTACTTCTATCCATTACCTACAACTAACTAGTACCGATACCTCCATAATAATTACTTTCAGCATGCGCCATACTCTAATTAAAAGCGAAATCCACTAAAATACTTTTTTTTTAACACCTCACTACTCTACTTCCAGAGAGAAAGAGAGAGAAAAAAATATATAATCCTACCCAACTACTTCATGTCTACTCTAGATTCCTCCAAAAAGAATTTCCCGCCAAAACCATTTTCCATACACCCTCTACAGCCGTTACACCAATAATCAGATATAAGCTAACTCGATATGTCCTTTAAGCATATTGTTTCAGTTACTCCTGGGTACCTATAGAAATAAAAAAGAAATTTAAATAAAGAAACAAGGAAGAAAAATCACTTTCATAAACAAACTACACAATTCAACATCTTTCATTTACAAATACAATCCCTTAATTTAACTGTTTAAGCTAATTTTGATGTGCACATCATTTCTAACCAAATACTAAGGCCGGCCGACCTAAAAATAAAAAATACATTATTTAAACAATTTATATACATAATAAAGCATAAAATTATAGATTAAAATTATACGAAGTAATGACATAGTCATTACAAGTACAAGACTTCATCCCGAAAACAATCTTAAGCACGTATATGGTATTAAGTCACAGCGAATAGCAGCATCAAATGGCCTGAGCCTTAGATGCGTAAAAAGGACATAAATAAAATTAAGCAGCATCAAATCAATTTGATGTAATAAGTAACAGTGGTAGCGGATGTGAAGAAAGAAAAGAAAAAAGCTGCACTAACACCAACACCAGATATACACGAATCCAGTCACTAGACATGTTACCAAGCGACTGCCCATCCTCAGTCACACCAGGTACTAATTAGGCCTTGGCTGACTAACTTCCATCACCACCACCCGCCCGGCCTGAGTGTGAGATGACTAAGGCCATAAATACATTCAAAAATTGTTACCAGAAGTGTTGCTTGCGTAGTTTGCATAAGATACGGTGTAACAATACATCCACTACTTTTCTTCGACATAATACTAAAACACTTTCTTATGTCAGTTGCAAAGAATGTGATAACACACGGTTGATTGCAAAAAATTAAAAGCAGAAAAATACTTTTTTTAGGCAAAATCGCCATTGAAAAATGATACGATTGCAGCAGATTTCTATCCGGGTATCATTTAGGGATGTACCGATACCATTTTTTTTCCATACTTGTCAAAGGACTTTCTCGAATGATATTTCCTCTAAACGTGAAGTGAAGTAGGGAAACAGCGAACACTTGCTTAGTGTAATCTGAATATCAAGTATCAGTGGTTGATATTTAGACTACTACTACTTTGATACGTACGGTATAATTTATTTACTCATCTCCAATACTTAGGTGAAATACAAAAGAGCACTGCTGTTATTAAGGTTGTCTGTTGTTCGGAAAATATACCTGTTGCTGTGATTATTATTATAAAAATAAAAGATTATTTAAGCGGCCAAACTATACAGCTAATAGTTTTCAACCAATGGACATTACTAATGACTTCTACTATCTTCTACTAATGACACAAATTATATTTGTAACTATAAGTCCGCTCAAGAAGTTACTTAGGACCGCGGTGGCTCAATGGTAGAGCGCTCACCTCTGGTGTTTGGGGTCCTCGGATCGAGCCCTGCTCGTGCCATGTGGGCTTTGTGGTGGACAAACACAGTGTGCGTCTGTTTTTCGGGGGGCTCCCATTTTCTTCCATCATCATCCATCCGGCCTGAGCCAAAGTTGCTTAAAAGCCTTAAAAATTAAATTCGAGAAGTTACTTCATTTTTTTGCCCCACTTTCAAACGTTTATTGTAATTGAACTCTCTCTCAAACGTCAGTTCACTTACTTTATTCATATATTTCTAACTTTGAAGTGATTTCTCATTGCATCCTAGGATATTTGCAAGACTTCAGGCTTAAGTGATTGCCCCGACAGTAAGGAAGTCTGGGAGTTCATCTAGTGCGTATAAAGCTTCGTGTGATGCAGATTTTAATCATAATTTCTTTCGAAAGCGGGCTATTTCCGATCCTGGTTGCTATAGGACAAAACCTGTCGTGATGGTGAGCAGTAAACCTTGATTGATTGAATGGTTATAAACGTCTTAAACGAGTTGGTAAGCTTCTGAGGATGGGACCTACAGTTTAACGTGGGCTCCAAACAACTTTTGTTCCTACCGGAAATCGAACCCGGAATCCCTTGATTACAAGGCAGCGAGCGTTATCACTCATCCACAGGGGACACCAGTAAAACTTGAGTTATACATGTACATTATACGTTGGTGGAACCGAGGGGCCATTTCCCCTGTTCAAGTTGGACGTTAATAGATTGTTAAACGGAGAAAATGGTCAGTCTGTCTCATAACTCTTCTACGATATTAGTTAATGTCACTATTTTTACTTTATGTAATAAACATTACTAGGCCACCATATTTAAGTAAAGAGGAAATGATGACCAAGTGTAAGAGGCTCAGTTGTAGAGCATTTCCTTCGCAATCGGAAGGTCTGTTTCGTCTGGGGTTCGAATCCCGGATCACCCATCTTGACTGAGATTTTATTGTCTTTTTTTCTCACTCCTTCGATTTAACATCGACTACTATTTTAGCTTATTTACGTGGGGGAGGGGGGCTAAGAGAAGACAAAAATGTGCATGTACATAAAAACACGATTGTACCATTGATCAACATTTAGTCCAATGTTATCCAAAGGGATCCAGGACGGAGAAGAGTACCACTTATATATATAAGAGATGGGTCGATACCAGAATTCCTCGAGACTCGATACTTATTTCTGACCTTCGGTACTTGCCACTTTCTTCAACATTGTTCTACAATGCAAATGATACATATGTAATTAAAAGTGTCATATAATAGATGGATCGATACCAGAATTTCTCGATACTTATTCCTGACCTTCGATAAGTGGTACTTTCTTCAACATTGTTCTACCCCGCACAGCGCAGATACACTCTAGGAATATGCTACGAATATATTGGAATATCCCAAGGTTCTTGGTATGTGCGTAGAATATCTGAATGTCCAGAATGAGCGCATATCCTGGGGATATCCCAAGTATATTTACGAATATGTTGGGAACAATTATTCTTTGCAGATATTCCTGAAACACCAGCTTACAATGTCCGTTTAATATATCCTCATTTGATTCCAAATGTTCCGGGACCTTGTACCCATATAGTGGATCTACTAAATAGGATATCTCTGGGATAGATATCCTGTGCTATGTGGGACAGTGCAAAGGATACATATGTAATCAAAAGTAACATATAAATATAATGTTTTCTATCGTTTATCTCTTCTACTGTATTATCTTCTATCTTAAATATTTAAAATAATTCTGCATAATTTGATCTTAAATGCAATTCTTTTCCACTTTGTTTTACAGAAGAGTGGAAGACGTCTTTTTAAAATTTGGAGTTGTTCATACTTCTTTCACTTAATAGGATATATCAAAATATAAGAAAACGAACAATACCACCTAAAAATAGTTTTCAATGGCTGGATGTTATAGGGTTTTATTAAGTCGGCTTTTGTCACGCTCGCTCTTTCTCTCACTGACACCGAAAATATTAAGAAATCAAATATATGGTGTGTATAAAGGTCAGTGAGGGGTCAGCGGTTTCTTTTCTAGGTTCAAACCACAAAATCAGCTTTGTATCTTTCATGGGTACATCCTTTCCCCTCTTTTTCACGCACAATACAAATTGTTCGTCTTCTTATTTTATGACGGTATGTGTGTGTGTGTGACTGGATAGCCATAAGGAGTAGTGAATTACTGAAAGAACATCATTTTACAGGCTCTGAAAGCCAAATTACAGGGCAGTTGACAATGAAGAAAGAATTCAACCACTGTCTCGGAAACTTGAGACTAGAAGCTTCATTGAGGTGCAGCGGGAATCATGCCAAGAGTCGGAGAAGTAACGGATAATAACATTTCTCACCAACCGATCTTTTATTTTCAGTTGCCATCTCCCCAACGCATGAAAGTAGGAAACTTCCTTCCAAGTATTTTGAATACTCAAGAATCTTTTCGTTGCAGTATTATATTCAGAGAAAGAATATTACTGCTCGTATTTTGCTTACTCTGCGGTTTTTTTTTTCAACATAACGGAAAGTGAGTGGGGAAAAAAGCAAATATAGGATGGAGTGAGGGGGTAAAATCGGATACTTTCCTGCCTCGATGTTTTAGTTTGTGTAAGAATGCTTTCATTAAGAACTCAATATTTCTTAAGCCGTTATGAATTTCTTCTACACTTTCAGAATTTTATGTCTCAACCACCAGAGATGGGTTGACACCAGAATTTCTCGATACTCATTTCTAACTTTCGATACTTGATATTCCATACCTTTTTCACGATATCTTTCAATATATTAAATAATACGTACATTAATTAAAATTAAAATGTAATTGTATTACTTTCTATAATTTAACTCTGTCGTGAGTCACAGATGCCTGAAAGCCATAAAAAATTCCAATTCAAGAAGCTTTAAGGTGTATGTTATAGACCTAACGTTCGACCATGGAATTATTTTAAGAGAAAATAATTAGTGTCAAAAATTTCAAAGTATCGACTTCATTAGTTGAAGTATCGATCGATACCGATACTTTGCAAGTATCGTGAACCCATCCCTAATATATATATATATATAAACTAGTACAAAGGAAAGCCGGGAAGGCAATATATATACATATAGAAGAAGTTTTGAAAATGATCAGTATTCGATACCAAAACAAGTGGCTGGTATTACCGACAATGATATATCTGCGTTAAATTAGTAGCCTGGCCTGTGTTATATAATTTATTAGCGTATTCGCTGACTAGGAAAAACAAGTATGGTGGAAACTGATCAAGTGAGGTAGTTTCAAGTTGACGCAGCGTTGCCGACCAATCGAATAAAAATTGTCAGATATTCTTCAATCCGATATGTTTGTTTATATTAAATGTGGATTGTTGGTAAATCAACAAACAGAAATAAATTTCAGATTTAGGAACGTAATTTCAAATATGCAATGTTAACAAATTTTCAAAAGGCTTCCAAAGTGTTATCAAATCAGAGATGGATTAAAAATTTAACAGTTATATATATATATATATATATATATAAATTGAAAACATTCTTGTTACAAATTCGAAAGACCACCATCACAATCACTGTAGATCGTCATCATCAAATGTATCTTCGAAATCATTGAAAAAGTCTGTTTGAACTGCTTTCTCATTTGCCGCCAAACACATTAACAGGCCATCAGAACCTCTTCCATCTCCATGTATGGTCCAGCTCCTTCAGGAAACTTCATCTGCTACAACGGTAGGCTTCATGATAACAATTGCCTACTTATAATTATGGAAAGTGAAAAACGTTCCGTCAAATAAATCAAAATGACAGTTGGAATAACTCATCCAGTTCTTTGCCTTTGGATACGACTCCCTGGATTGAGTCTACATTACCTCTTTGAATTGCCATGCTTATTCTTTGAATTAGGAAGGTGCTTGTGATACGCTTACCTATTTCCTTTATGAAGTTGAGGCTTTCTTTTCCCCCATGAACCACTGGATTCGATAGCAATGGCTACGAAATGGCACTTCTGTGCAAGATTATTGTATTTTCTTCTTTTTTCCGTTTCTTTTCGACTGGTGATGTTTCCCGCCTAGATTGAGGAAAAAGGGAGGTTGGAAGAAGCGAATGTATCTGAGCAAGTGAAGACCCAAATTAACGGTTTGCCTCTCTTCCAAGGTAACAGTCATCCC